>JAPEIP010000060.1:713-19110 GCA_026120095.1 Capsicum chinense
ATATATGCTCAATACTAATCGTTTTAACCCTCACTTGATAGCTCAAGATTGAGATAATATCGATCTGTTGTATAATAACGATCCAGTGAAAATTTACAAGTGATGTTGAAAAAGTGTATGCAATGCTTTGTCCAAGATAGAGAAAAAATTGTCTGTTCCTAATGTTAGGAAGCAATTATTATGTCAGTTATCAAGTACCACATTCCATAATTGATAAGTATTTAACACTAATTAAGCCTCGAGACGAAAACATGGCATCAAATGCAAGTCAAATACAACAAAAGGAAAATGATAAAAAGAAATGAGAACCAACCACAATATGTGTTACCCTCAACAAAATTTGCCCCGGCCGATTAAGCCTGGTGCAATGCGGCCCGCCGTATAGCGCCACAAACGACGTATTTTCTAGTTGACCGTTTTTTCTGCCAAGCCTCCTCTTTCCAAAGCTGGCGTGGCACAATCCACATAGCATCGTGTGGTGCATATGCTTTGTTGCTCCATGTTTTAAGTTTCCTTCATTCTTTTCATGTCTAATTAATTATTGAATTTTGAATTAGATCTCAATTACTTTCTTGGCTCCTACTTGGACTTTGAAGCTCCATAATATCATATTAGCTCCAAATATGCTCATTCTTCGTTCAAACATCATAAAGAAACACACGTAATAAGCATGAAACAACTATAATTATAATCAAATACATATACAATCTAAATGTATGCAATTTCATGCCAAATATACACATCCCGCACTTGAATTATAAATTTTCCTCGAGGATGCTACTACTCAATAACCCCTCTCGAAAGGTGCCACTAATAATACCCTTAAAGTCTAACTAAAGAAAGCTAAAAGAGTATCCAATTTCATTATTGCGTTATTTGGATCTCGTTAAGTTTGTAGTATCGATAACTTTTAATCTTATATTTTAATATGTTTATTATGAGATGTAATGAATAATATCTAATTCTTTTATTTACTTTGTGACAATTTGTCTTTTGTGGACGTTTAAATTGGTATGTAAGTTTTGAATGCACAATAGTAAAAGATAAATTTAAATGATTTTAACTCGAAAAATAGTTTTATTGCATAAATTACATTCATTTACCATACAAACTTACTAAAAGATAATCCATCAAAGAATGACACGGAAAAACTTTTTCAAAAATTCAGTAACCTAATTTTAATTAAAACAATAATAATGTGTTATCATGATATTTACAAAATTGGCAAGTAAATATACAAAGAAATAAAGAAAGTAACACTATTAATATTAGGAAATATGTTCAAATCCCTTAACAAAGAAAGTAACAAAATTTTTTAAGACTTTTTTTCTTATTATGCTCATCTTCATCCAACAATATGATCATCACTATAAATACACTTTTGGTATCGAGGCCCAACATCAGATTTTCTTATTCTCTCAAATTAAAGATTTTACAATGGCGGAAGCAAATCCTTCACCCAACACTAGAATTCCTAACTTTAAAAGGAAAGCTTGAAGTCTGTATGAAACTTCCTGCATTACCCCGTATTAGATTTAGTCTAGTTCTGCTCCTAGTGATTGTCTAAGAAGCCTAAAGCCTAAAAAATTTAGCTTAGTGTTGAAGACTTAGACTTATTTTGACTCCTTAACTTCAAAGATTTTTAAGTTGACCTTTCAGGCTCCAAGACGATAGTTTTTGAGTTGATTCATATTCAGGGGTGTAACAAGCATGTCTCGAGGAAGTTTCAGAATTTTCAAATGAGGTTTGGATCGTGTTTAGATTTCAAATAGTGATGGGCATGCCATCGCATCGTGCCAAGCCCACAGAAGGCATTCCAGTTGTGACTTTAATCTCCAAAGGGGAAACTAAGTAAATTACCCTCATCCCAAGTCATAAAAACTGAAGATTAGATGTCGATTTAACCCTTATACACTCATTCTTCATCAATTTTCTTTCCAAGAAACTCTAACCTAATTTCAAGAAATCCAAAACTCCTTTTTATCCTCTTCAAGATAACCAAGAATTCAAGGTTTTTAATCCAAGAACTTCAAGAAACAACCTCTAATAACATCTTTAAGAGTTCAAAGTCAACATTCTACATCAAATTAAGTCTAATAAGGTATGTAGGGTTATGAAAAAGGTATCCTTTCACCTTTGTGCCCAAATTACGTAATTTTGACAATCTATTTACTTGTTTTGAAGTAGGGTTCATACCACAGTTTCTATATTCTTGAAGCAGGTGATTATTATGAGATTTAAAGTTTTAAGTTTATCAAGAAGTGCTTATGTTTATGTTTTAACTTATGAAATTTCTGTTATGCATGAGATTGCACTATCTTGACTTGATATTGTTGAAGTATTTCAAGATTGTTATTGAGCATGAAGTTTTTTTATGAATTGACTTGAGTTTAAAGCATGGGTTTTTAAGCCCTAAGTTGAAGTATTGAGATTTCAAGAAGATCATGCTCTTAAGTTTATTTGATGGTTTTATACAAAAATTTAAAGAAAGATGGATCTTTTGATCCTCAGCTAAGAGATGGAATCCACATTTATTTATGATTATAATTTAGAGAAAAGTGATGCATAACTAGTTTTCATTATAAACCCTTATGCTATTTTGAGGTGGATTTCCTAAAGAGAGAGCCTATAAGTAATATGGGAGTAGTATTTAGGACTGAGTTGGGTATGATTCCAAGGTCTCATGCCGCAGAACTATGTGTCACTGCTGGATTTTAATGCCTATAGTGGGTTCAGTATAGTGATCACTCTAGCTAGGTTCTATTCTAATGGCAAAGGTAGAACAACTCTACCAACGTGGGTGAGAGATGTTGGACTCCATGATGTCTCACATAATTAATGCAGGTTAGAAGAACCTCCCAATAGAAAGAGTAAAAGTACAACTTTTAGAACTAAGTGTTATGGCTCACAAGATATATACAGTATACTTCTTTATTCATGTTTTATGATTTCCAGTCTCAATTATTCAAGCTCAAGGTGAGTCATTTACACTTGACATGCATTATTTAAAAGTTTATATGACTATTGAGTACTATTTTACTTATACATTTACCCCCAAATGCTTAGTACATTCTAGATGTACTGATCCATATATATGTTTATGTGATACATTATCTTATAATGTAAGGCCTGGTGCTCAATTCCAGCAGCATGATTGATTTCGAGCATCTCCACCAACATCCCAGATCTTAGTAAGTCCTCATATTTTGGGGGCCATTCTATAGGATTTGTTATTGATGAATTACTTTAGTTATTTGATTTTAGTTTCAGTTCGAGTCAGCTGCAACTTGCCCCAGTGGCTCTCTAGTAAGAAGCAGAGGTTTGTTCTACTGTTTCAGCTATAGACTTTAAAGTGTTTGTTTTCAAGATTCTAAAGTTTTAAGACTTTCAGTAAGAGATTAAATTCAGTTTCAGCCAAGACATTAATCCAACATTTCAAGATTTCATATATCAAATTACCCTTGTTATGAGTTTTAAGTTATTAGAGGGCTAAAAGGGGTTAGCTTTGGACCACTTGTAGTCTTGAACACTGTGTGATATCTAAGGTGTATTACTGGAGCGTTACACTTCTAGAAGAAGAACTAAACCTTCTTCAACTTCCAAAAAAAGAATTCATCCTTCTTTAACTTACAGAAGAAGAACTTAACCTTCTTTAACTTTTAGATGAAGAACTCAGCCTTCTTCAACTTCCAGAAGAAAAACTCAACCTTCTTCAATATTTAGAAGAAAAGCTCAGCCTTCTTCAACTTACCTAAGAAGAACCCAGCCTTCTTCAACTTCCAGAATAACTCAACCTTCTTCAACTTTCAGAAGAAGAACTTAACCTTCTTCTACTTTCAGAAGAAGAACTCAGCCTTCTTTTTCTTATAAAAGAACAACTCAGCCTTCTTCTACTTCCATAAGAAGAACACAACCCTTTTCAACTTCCAGAATAAGAACTCAACCTTTTGCACCTTCAAAAAGAAGAACTCAATCCTTTTTAACTGCTAGAAGAAGAACTCAACCTCCTTTAACTTCTATAAGAAGAACTCAACCTTCTACTTTCAGAAGAAAAACTCAACCTTCTTCAACATTCAGAAGAAGAACTCAACCTTCTTCAACTTAAAGAATTGGAGTAGATCGAGGAAGTCATCATAAAGCTGAAAGAGCATTGCTCATCAGAAACGATTGTCTAGCTCCATCACCCAATAGCACCCTTAGAGGTCCTGTCATGACCCAAGCTAAGGCCCTGGTCACGACAAGTACCCCAAACTATAAGGGATCGAGCACCCTTCACTATCTAGCAATCATGCATACATTCATATACAAAGAAAAAAGAAAGAAAATGTGGAAATACAAAATAATATGGAATCATGGTCAATTTTATAATTCATTTGAACAAATTTAGAATAAAATCGATAAATCTCTAATAGAATCTAACATCATTATGTGAAATCTCTAATACATAAAAGCCAGCATCTTGTCTAGAACTGGGACAAGGCCTCAGTTAGACTATAAAATAGAAAAATATAATGAAATATAATAACCAGGACTTCAGGAATAGTGAAGGCTCACCAATTACAACTTTTGATACACAAGCCTACTACTTAATGGGACCTCGGCTATGCCTCAGATCCTGAAATATTGGAGGTCAATACATATGTACTGGTACACTAAGCAATCCAAAATAATAATTGTTATACAACATAAATGAGACCAATTTATATACTATTTACATAAGTTATATGAAAAACACATGGGCATATTTGCAAGACTTAGAACATTTATTTGAAATCAACGACTCACTCTTTTATTTTACTTATAATCTAGGTGGTACACCCTATAACTCTATAATCCCACGGGCTATATGGAATCCTCCCTTAACTTAGCGGCCAAGCCCCCCAGACCAAGTATATCGCAAGGGATGGAATATCTATCTCTAATACATCAAAGGGCACTAGGTCTGCATATGGTAGCTCGTCAGGCCATAATAAACCTGTATCGGCAAAACACAATTTTCGGCAATGAGCCCTTACACTTAAATGCCTTTTTTGGGTAACCACCTAACTCTCTTTAAGCTCATTTTTAACTCTTTAAGACATCCATTTTTTGAAATCAAAATATGCAAATCTTACTCGGTTATGGCATTCATCTGCTTTGGTATCGTTATCCCAAAACTTGGAAGCCATATTTTCTAAGCCAAAAAATATCATGTACATCTCTTTCATTCAAAAAAATACTTAGGCCACCAAATAATTCAAACGGTACAAGAGGATTCATATTTCAAAACATTTGTCAAACCATGCAAAGATTCTTTATTTTTAATATTTCGGCAAGTGGTGGTCAATTTCTCAAATCAATTATGAAATTCCTTGATTATCACATTTAGCATTTAAAAACAAGAAGTTATCCATCTCTTTAATTCTCAATCAACACAAAATTCATATAAGATAGTATAACTCTTGATTCATACTTTAAGACATACACCTTCAGTAACCCATAATTTGTAATTCAAAGAGTAAAGCAATAAGTGAGTGAAAATTCATTATTCTTGCTCTCAATTCATATTTCAAAACTGAAAATTATATATATACATATACACCAGAAAAATCAAGATTTAAGGGAAGGCCTTAACCAAAATGTTATCATCAAAGGGTTCACAATACATAATTGTCAATGTATATTCAAGTCCCTTTGTAAATACATGATTTCTCAACATTCAAACATTATTAAAATGATTTCACCATGCTCATGTAGTTTAGAAAAACCTCATATACCTTAGATGACCTAATTCGAAGAATAGAACTAAATTCTTTATTTGTTTCTTGGAAATCTTGACTTAGGAGCTTGATTCTTGATCTTTGGGGCTCTAGAGTTTTCTTGAAGTGAAACAAAGAGAATAAGGATGTACAATATGATTAGGGGTTCAAATCTTATATTTTGGATGGTTTTGAGTGAGGTAAATGACCATATTGCCCTTAATTATGAAGAATCAGAAGTTGGAAATTTTGAGAGCATGCAATAGAGGGCGCGGCATGGGCTTTATAGCACCGGAATGAGAACAAGATGCGGACTCTATAGCACCAGTCTATAGTGCGCAATGCGGGCATATCATGGGCTTCTACTATTTTGGTTATCCAAAATTGCCCTTAAGGTCGTCCAAAATTTCTGAAACTCACCCGAGATGTACTACTTTCCACCCCAATAATGAATCAACTTTAAAATAATACGCTTCCAAAAAGGTTAAAAATAAAATTATCAATGTTTAAGGGGTCAAATGAGACTAAGTCTCCAACACTTAGTTTTATTTTCAGGTTCTAAGTGTCTTAAGTAAGCACTAGGGGTGGTATTAAGTTGAGATGGATACAGGGTGTTACATTATCCCCCTCTTGGGATCATTCATCCCCGAATAGTGGCTCGGAACACAGATAAGCATGCTTTTAAGCATACTAAGGAAAAGATAGAGAGAGTAGTATACGATTTATACCTTCTATGCCATCATCCACGGTCTCAAAGAGGTGTGGGTATCTAGTTTACATGTCATCCTCTGACTCCCAAGTAGCTTCCTCATTATTTTTATTCTTCCATAAAACCTTAACCGAATCTATTTCCTTTCTTATCAGTTTCCGAACTTGGCGATCCAAGATGGCAAAGGATTATTCTTCATATTACAAGGAGTCTTTCACACTGATCTCTTCTAAAGGAAACACAAAAGAGTGATCTCTACTTCAACATTGACACATGGAATACTAGATGCATAGAAGCTAGACTAGAGGGCAATTCTAACTCAAGCTACTCCACCTATCCACCTCACAATCTGATACGGTCCTATATAGCGAGGACTATGCTTCCCTTTCTTTCTGAAATGCATGACTTTCTTCATTGGGGAGATCTTTAAAAATACCTAATCATCCACCTCAAATTCTAAATCTCTCCTTCTAACATTGGCGTAAGATTTATGGTGACTCTAAGCAGTCTTAAGCCGCTCCCTAATAATATTCACCTTTTCCATTATTTGATACACAAGGTATGGCCCAAACAACTGTGTTTTACCCACTTCATTCCATCCAATTGGTGACCTACATCTCCTCCTAAAAAGCTTTTCAAAAGAAGCCATCTGAATACTAGAATGGTAGTTATTTTTGTAGGCGAATTCTATCAATGGAAAATGATCCACCCAACTACCTTTAAAGTCAATCACATAGGCCCTCAACATATCTTAAAGGTTCTAAAAGGTGCGTTCAGCTTTCCCATCAGTATGAGGGTAGAAAGAAGTACTCAAGTTCACTTGGGTACCTAAAGCCCTCTGAAAAGATCTCCAAAACTAAAAAGAGAACTGTGTACCTCAATCGGATATAATAGACATGGGGGCCTCATGCAACCGGACTATTTCCTGAATGGTCAACTTAGCATAGTCATCCCTCGAATAATTCATCCATATGGGAAGAAAATGAGTGGACTTGGTCATTCGATCCACAATCACCCAAATTGAGTCATATTGGTTATGAGACTTCTGAAGCCCCATAATAAAGTCCATATTAATCATCTTCCACTTCCACACATGTAAACCTATCACTTGAGTAGTGCCACCTAGTCTCAAATGTTCTACCTTGACTTGTTGGCAATTCAAACACTTAGAAATAAAATTAGCAACCTAACATTTCATATTGTTCTATCAATAAATAGTCTTAAGGTCATGATACATTTTTATGGAGCCTGGGTGAACAACATACCTCAAAGTATGAGCTTCGTAAAGAATTCTCTCTTGCAATCCACTCATATTTGGTATACAAAGCCTAACCTGATACCTAAAAATTCCATCACCTTTGATTTTAAACGCCGTCACCATCTACTAGCCAATATCTTTATTAATCTATGCCAAGATGGGATCATTAGCCTGATTCTCCATAACTTTATCACATAAGGTGGACTTAGCTATTTCATAAAAAATTACTTCTCTATCTTCAAAATACAGAAGTTGAACTCCCAAATTTGCAAGTTGATGAATTTCTTTCACCATCTCCCTCTTCCCTTTCTAAACCTGAGAGAGACTGCCTATTGACAACTTACTAAGAGTGTCGACCACTAAATTGGCCTTGCCTGGATGATAGTTCAGGGTTATGTCATAATCCTTTAACATTTATAACCAACACTTTTGCCTAAGATTCAACTCTTTCAGCAAGAAAACACACTGCAAAATTTTGTGATCATTAAATATATCTACATGCACCCTATAAAAATAATGCCACCGGATCTTAAGTGCAAACACCACATCTGCTAAATCTAAGTCATGAGTGGTATAATTCTTTTCATGCACCTTCAACTGCCTAGATGTATAATCTACCACTTTATCCTGTTACATAAGAACACACCCAAGTCCCACCCGAGATGCATCACAGTACATAACAAAACCTTCTGTACAATCAAGGAGAGTCAAAACTGGTACGATAGTCAACTTATATTTCAATTTCTCAAAACTATTTTCACATGAATCCGACCACAGGAATTTCTCCTTTTTCTGAGTCAATTTGGTAAGGGGAGCATCTATGGAGGAAAAACTCTCCACAAATCTTCTGTAATACCCTTCCAAATCTAAGAACCTCCAGATATCAGTTGGAGTCGTGGGTATGGGCCATTTTCTCACTACCTCAACCTTTTAGAGATCAACCTTAATTCCCTCGCTAGAAATAATATGCCCTAAAAAAGTAATAGCACTAAGCCAGAAAATCACACTTGGAAAATTTCGCTTACAACTCATGATCTTTGAGGGTCTGAAGGATGTTTTAGAGGTAACTAGCATGATCTTCCTTATGCTTAGAGTAAACCAAAATGTCGTGAATAAAGACTGACGAACAGATCAAGAAACTGTTGAAACACCCTATTCATAAGGTACATAAAAGCTGCAGGGGAATTAGTCAGGCCGAAGGACATAACTAAGAATTCATAATGGCCATATCGAATTTAGAAAGCTATTTTGGGAATGTCAGCCTCCCTAACCTTCAACTGATGATACCCTAAACGAAGATTTATTTTTAAGAAGCATTTGTCACCTTGGAGTTTATCAAATAAGTCATTGATTCTGGGAAGAGGGTACTTGTTTTTAACAGTGAACTTATTGAGTGTAACACCCCAGAGTACACCCTGGGTGCCACAGAATGCTTACGGTCCCAAGAGACCACAAGCTAACCCCTGAGCTGGTACCTACTGTGAGCACTAGGTAAAACTGATAACAAAAGTTCATATACAAAATTTAAGTAAAGAATGACATAAGGTTTTAAATCATGGTTCTGATAATGTCTATAAAGAAATACTGATAATACTGATAAAACAACTGACAATGACAACTGAAAACTGACCACAGACTAACTGTCCGTACTAGTCTAAAAATCCTCTACTGACTATGGGGCTGATGGGACAAATCTCCAATTAACTCTGACTGAAAAGAAAAATGCTAAACTGATAAAGGAAACTGAGGTAAATAAAATATGTCCTCGAAGTATAAGAACTCACCACTACTACAACTGATAATTTGGTGTGTCTACGCATGATCAGGGAATTGAGCATCCGAACCTATGATATTAAACATCGTAGAGAAAGAAAACGAATATGCAATCAATACTTTTAAATGTACTAGTATACTAAATGAGGTTAGGTTGGTATGCATGGTTTCATGTGCAGAAGTAATAACTGACTGAATGAATAGTATTAAGTGCTGAATAGATTGCATAAAATCTGTAAAGACTGAGAATGCATGACCAAGCATAAAATATTATTTGAATATAATCTGTAAATTGAATTACTGGATATTGATAAATAAATGACTTATAACTGTATTCTATGGTCAAGCAAAACTGAAATTGAATAACTGAGCTTATCACTGGACTGAGACTGTGGGAGCTACATCTAACCGACATGTCCCAATGAGCAACTTGGGATCCAACTTGTGTGCCTAGTTGGAATGGTGTCAATACCATGCCACGGTTACTAATACTAGATATTTGGATCCACTAATGTGTTGTCCCTCAGGACTAAGGGTGTCATGCCTAAACTGATGAGTGACCCCGAAGAGGAGTCAAGACTGACCTGACAGGTAAATCCTCATATTCTATGCTGGCTACATAGTTCTGGAGTAAAAATACTGCTATTAACGACTCTACCTAACTATCAAGGAAGCCGTCATTCCTGCACTCTCTCGACGCTAAATCCTAGTCCCAACTGAACTGACTCAGGACACTGAACTTTTCTAAATTAATTGATTATGATAACTGCCTGAGCTAATAATGCTCAGACATATCTGAAACCATTCTAAAGATACTAATACTAAGTAAACATCTAAGTGTTTGGGTATTCATAACCCCCAGGACTCGATAGAAATGATACCTAGAGCATACTAAACTTTAAAGATATAATGTGAAAGCATTTATTCAAAACTCATTCTTATAGGCATTTCATCAAACACTTGATATTCGTAGTTCAAACTAAGCTTGGGAATAGTTTTAAACTTGTAGTAATAACATGATTTCAACATAAAAAACACTAATTATGCTTTAAATCAGCGAACAACATTATTCAAAAACTTGGGCTTTAATAACAACAACAAATTCATGTAAACGTGGTATAGACTAAAAATTTATGGGGATTCATTGTTAAAAATCACAATAACTTGTAAAAATTATAACTTTGAATTTAAAATTAGATTCTTGGACTCCATGGGCGGAAGGGACCCATGGATGAACATTAACATACTTTGACTGAGGAATTCATAAAGGTTCTTGAGGGCTTTCTTGAAACTTGAGCTTGACTATTGAAGGGAAAACGTTTGTTCTTGAGAGAGGATTAGTTTCTTAGAGGGAAATTATGAATAATGGGGCACATAATTCTCATTTAGGGTTTTAATTTCATGTTTTGGAAGTATTTAGGGCCATGGGAAAAGACCAAATGGACCCTAGAAAATAAAAACACAGAACTAGAAATCTCGATTTTGCACCATGGCGTGATGCGGCACCATCGCAGTGCTTCACTGGAAAAGGATAAGTGCGATTTTGCATCTTGGCGCGATGCGACGCCAATGCGGTGCTTCACCAAAAAAGGAGAAGTGAGATTTTGCACATTGGCGTGATGCGGCGTCATCGCGGTGCTTCACTAGAAAAGGACGAACATGATTTTTGGCATCACCATGATGAGGCATAATTGCAATGAGCTGCTACCTCTCACTAAAAGTGCCATAACTTTTCATCCGGGTATCAGATTTAGGCAAAATTGGTATCGTTGGATTAAATTATCTATCTGTTGGTGGGTCGTAAGCTCAAAATACTTAGTAAACAAAAGATGTGCTCGTTTTAAGTTGACTATAGCAATATTTTTCTCAAAAATTCAATCGGTAATGGATATTTTAATTCGTCTAGTAGCTAGGAATTATTTGAGGTTTAATTACACATCAAACTCACTAATGAAACTATCAAAGCACTATAATTAATTTCTTATAAGCTCGAAGCATGGCTCGGAGCACCCTAGGGAGAAACACTTGGACAAATAAAGCTTTTATCAAGGAGGTCTTTTAACTGTTCTTTCAATTCTTTCAGTTCAATAGGAGCCATTCTATATGGAAGAATTAAAATAGGATGAGTATCCAGCAATAGGTTAATATCCATATCTATATCCCTATCAAGTGGGATCCCCGAGAGATCATCAGGAAAGACTTTTAGAAATTCATTAACTACAGGGACAGATTGAAAGGCAGGACTTTCAACATTAGAATCTTTGACCCGAATAAGGTGATACAAACAACCCTTGGATATGAGTTTATGGGCTCTGAGATAAGACATGAATTTTCCTTAGGTGCTAAAGAATACCCCTCCCATTGTATCACTAGCTCATTCAAAAAAGAGAAATTAATTTTTTGGGTTCTACAGTCTAGTGTGCATAACTCTATTGGAGCCAGTCCATCCCTAAAATAGCATCAAAGTCAAGCATATCAAGATCTACAAGATCTGACACAATATCATGATGAGCGATGGACACAACACAATCAATTTCTATACACCCTCTTAGACACAATAGAGTTACCAATAGGAGTTAAAACAGAGAAAGGTTCAGGAATATTTTCAGGTTCAAAACAAAAACTAACATCCACATAAGGGGTCACATAAGACAAGGTAAACCCAGAATCAAGTAACATATACACATCACGGAAGAAAATTTGTAACATACCAGTGACCACATTTGGTGAAGCCTCTGCATCCTGGAATTTGGATACAACATACAAACAGTTGTGACCACCCCTGATGGCTAAAGTAGTACCCTAAGGTGGTGGTGGTGGTGCTGAGGAATTGGCTTAAGACTTAGCACCCCTAACATTACCTCTAACTATCGGAAAATCTCCTTGAATATGGACTGCCTGGCCACAATTATAGAACACCATTGTGCCAAACTGACATCTTCTTGGATGGTTCTTCCCATATGAATTACATAGAGAGTACTGCCTGAATGGCCGGGCCACACTCCCCTGATATTGAGTGTCGGGGCTCTAGGCCTATCACCTGACTGGAATCGTTGTTCACCCAAAGGCTTGGGCATAGGTGCACTTGCTGAAGACTGAGAATTTCTCCAAAACTCCAATTTCCACCTTGATGCTGACTGTTATTCTAGTCTCTAGGTCTTGTACTCTCGGCCTGCCTGTCTTTCTCCCTGTCCTCTGCCAGCCTTTTCTTCTACTCCTTAGCCTATTGCATATGAATATACAACCTGGAGAAATCCATATCTCTATTAAACATAGCTCCTTTACATTCTAACATCAAATCATCCAAAAGACCGAATGCAAACTTCCTCATGCGAGCTCTTATATTACTCGCCAATTCTGGAGCATATCAGGACAGCTGGGTGAACTTTAATGTGTACTCCTTAACACTCATTTTCCCTTGCTTCAGGTTTATAAATTCTTCAGCCTTTGACTCCCTTTATTCTCGAGGAAAGAAATGATCTAGGAAAGCTTCCACAAACTCACCCAACATAGAAGGCTCAACATCACTACCCTTCGAATCCTCTAATTCATTATACAACTGATTGGCCACATCCTTCAAGTGATAGACTGCCAACTCAACACCTTCAACCTTATTTATATTTATAACTATGAAAATTTTCTCCATCTCATCAATGAATCCTTAGGGGTCATCCTCAACCTTCGTTCCAGTAAACATAGGTGGGTTCAGCCTCATGAACTGATGAACTCGTGTAACCTCAAATAAAACTGACACAGAACCTACATCTTCAAATTGAAAGGTCTGAGAGGCCACCACCTAAGCAATCATATGGATGGACTGTTAGAACTCAACATTCGAAATTTCCCTCTAAGGAGGCTAGGGATGGTTAACACCAGTCTGTAGAGCCCGAGGTAGACTAGTAGGAACTGGAGGAACTCCCAGAATAGCAACAAACTTTGGGGTGCGAGTTTTATTATAGGTCTGCATCCCATGAGTGGGATGAACATCCTCAGCTTGGGCATTTTATTCATTGGTTCTACGGGGAGGCATGGGTAACTTTCTGAAATACACAAAATCATTGATTAGAGGGCATTCAAACACTATAGAATGAACTAAATCATGAAAGATAGAGAGACATTCCTAAATGTCTTGTAGCCTCCTGGTTATAAGCATGGCGTGCTACACACCCATAAATAGGACTCTACCCGAAGCAATTTTGTAAATACCCTGGGACCATAAACCGTGCTTTGATATTAAGTTTGTCATAATACCAGCTGAGGCTTTGGCCGCAATGAGCATCCCAAATCATAAGGTCCCAAGCACCCTTCACTATCTAGCAATCATGAACACATTCATATACAAAACAAAAAAGAAAGAAAATGCGAAAGTACACAACAATACGGAATCATGATCAATATTATAATTCAGTCAAACAAATTTGGAATAAAATCCATACATGTCTAATTGCATCTAACATCAGTCTATGAAGTCTCTAACACATCAAAGCGAACATCTTGTCTAGAACTGCAATAAGACCCAAGTTAGACAATAAAAAAGAAAGAGATAACGAAATCTAATAACCAGGCCTTCCGGAATAGAGAAGCCTCACCAACTACAACTTTTGACAACAAGTCTACTGCTGAATGGGACCATGGGCTGTACCTCGGATCCTGAAATATAGGGGGTCAATACATATGTACTGGTATGTAGAGCAATACAAAATAATAACTGTTATACAAAATAAATGAGACCAATTTATAAACTTTTTACATAAGTTATATGAAAAACACATGGGCATATTTGCAAGACTTAGAACATTTATTTAAAATCCACAAGTCACTCTTTTATTTTACTTCTGAGTTAGGTGGTACACCCTACAACTCTACGATCCCACGGGCTACATGGAATTCACTCTTAACTCAGTGGCCAAGCCCCTAACCCAAGTTTGTCGCAAGGTCTGGAGTCTCTATCTCTAATACACCAAAGAGCACTAGGCCAGCGTATGGTACCTCTTGGGGACATAAAAACCCCGTATTGGCAAAATACAATTTTCGACAATGAGTCATTACGCTAAAATGCCTTCTTCGGATAACCACCTACCTTTCTTTAAGCCCATTTTTAACTCGTTAAGACATTCATTCTTTGAAATCAAAATCTACAAATCTTACTCTGTTATGGCATTCATCTGCTTTGGTATCATCATACGAAGACTTGCAATTAATATCTTCTAAGCCATAAAATATCATGTACATCTCTTTTATTCAAAACAATACTCAGACCACCAAATAATTCAAACGGTACAAGAGGATTCATATTTCAAAATATGTGTCAAACCATGAAAAGATTCTCTCTTTTTAATATTTTGTCAAGTGATGGCCAATTTCTCAAAACAACCATACAATTCCTTGATTATCACATTTAGAATTTAAAAACAAGAAGTTATCCCTCTCATCAATTCTCAATAAACAAAAAGTTCATATAAGATAGTAAAGCTCTTGACTCATACTTTAAGACATACACCTTTAGTAACCCATAATTTGTAATTCAAGGAGTAAAGAAATAAGAGAAGAAAAATTCATTTTTCTTGCTGTCAATTCATATTTCAAAATTGAAAATCACATATATACATATACACGAGAAAAATCAAGATTTAAGGAAAGGCCTCAAGACCAAAATGATATCATCAAAGGGTTCATAATACATAATTGTCAATGTAAATTCAAGACTCTTTGTAAATACATGATTTCTCAATATTCAAACATTATTAAAATGATTTCACCATTCCCATGTAGTATAGGAAAACCAGACGTACCGTAGATGACCTAATTCAAAGGATAGAACAAAATTCTTAATTTGTTTCTTGGAAATCTTGACTTAGGAGCTTGATTCTTGATATTTGGGGCTCTAGGGTTTTCTTGAAGTGAAAAAAAAAAGAGAATAAGGATGAACAATGCTCTTTAGGGGTTCAAATCTTATGTTTCAGACGATTTTGAGTGAGGTAAATGAACCTATTTCCCTTAATTACGCAGATCGGAAGATGAAAATTTTGAGAGCGCGCGATGGAGGGCACGGAGTGGGCGTCATAGCGCCGGAATGAGCACATGACGCGGGCTCTATAGCACTGTTCTGGAGCACGCAACACGGGCATAACGCGGGCTGCTAGTATTTTGGTTATCCAAACTTGCCCTTACACTCGTCCAAAAATTCTGAAACTCACCTGAAATGTACTACTTATCACCCTGATCATGAATCAACTTTAAAATCAACAATACACTTCCGAATAAGTTGAAAATAAAATTATCAAAGTTTAAGGGGTCAAAATGAGACTAAGACTTCAACACTTAGTTTTATTTTCAGGTTCTAAGTATCTTATGTAAGCGCTAGGGGTTGTATCAAGTTGAGAAGGCTACGGGGTGTTACAGGTCCCTTGGGTCCTTTTGGGGCTAGTGAAATTTCTTCTCTTGATTCTGATGTTGAGCCATCTGAATCTCGTTAAGTTTTTTTATCTGTCATTTTAAACTTATATTTTAGTATGTCTATTATGAAATTAAAATATCCATCTCTTTTACTTAGTACTAATATAATACTCGCACGATGTGAAGAAAATATTCGATATTAAAAAAATCATTTCTTTTATTTAGTACTATTATAGTACTCCCATGATGTGCAAAAAATATTTGAGAATAAAATTCATGAAAGATTATTAACTTGTTTGCTTGACCATATTATTTTCTTATATTTTAATCTGTGGTCAGATTTTATGTTACGTGCAATGAGATTGAGAGTTTTTTGATGAATCCATCAAATTACTTATCATGTAAAAAATAAAATTAATATAGATTAAAGAGTAGAAAGATTCTTATCACTAAATATAAATTAATTAATTACGCATCTTGTCCTTATAAAGTATAACTTTACTATGGTAAATTATTAGCCTCATTGAATTAAGAATAACAAAAATGCAACTAATATTTTACATAAAATTAAAATCAATCAAATTAGAATAAATCCAAAAAAATAAAAAATGATAGACAATATTACAGTAGAGAAATACTTATATGTCTAGCGATGAACCCAACATATTTGAACATACTTTATAACAACTTAAGACCCATTGTATAAATCCTTTAATTTGAATCAGAAAGGAAATTGAAAGATGAAGTTGATATATTGTATGTACCCCAACAATCATGAACAATAACGAAAATATATAAAAATTCTGACAAAATAGATAATATAAGATTTTTGCTTTTGTTTTTTAGTATGCATTGGAGTCTCATTAAATTCGAATTCATGTTAGGAAGTCCTACATGAGGTAAAGTGCTCTCTAACAAAAGTATAAGTCATTGTTGCAGGGGTTGAATGCATTATACTGTCACTAAATCATCTATCTATATTTATGATTTGAAATCACTTTCGTGCATGGAACATAACAAAAGAGAGACCAATTTTGTGCATGTACATTTAAACTCTTCAGGGCACCTAAAGTGCTTTTATAATATGCAAATCTCAACAATTAGTCAGCTTCGACTATAAGGTGGTAAATAAATAAAAGAGACATAAATTTTGTTGTATCATATAAGAATTTTACAATAGATCACATCAAGTGTAGGAGAACATTTTCAAGTCATTTATATATGTTTAATTGTGTTACAGCATATGATTTTATAATACCATAGTTTTTTCATTTACCATTTGTTACGGTAAGATTTTACGAGTTTGGTAACTCTGTCCAAAAATTTATGCATTTTTAAACAATATCAAAATTATGAAATATACAAATATAATCCAAAAAACTATTTTTAACTCATAAATTATGATCATTTTACGTTTGAACTTACTGTGAGATATTCCATTAAAGATTGACACAAATTTTGTTTTTTCAAAAATCCAATAACACAATTCTTATAAGGAAAAATATTGATTGTGTTATTATAATCCTTATAAGTAGGCAACAATATAAAGAAACAACGAAGGAAACTCAATTAATATTATGAGATTTGGTCAAATCCTTTAAAAAAAAAATGATATTCCATGTAAAAATGATACCAAAAAAAAATTAAAAATCCAATAAAATAATTTTAATTAGGAAAAATATTACACATGTAATTATGATCTTTACAAACTGGCAATTTACAAAGAAACAAAGAAGGTAACTCAGTTAATATTATGAGATTTGTTCAAATACTTTGAAATAGGAAGTTACTAAAATTTTATTACCATTTGGTTGTTTGAATTTATTTCCATTAAACAAAGAAATGATTTTGCCACTATAAATACATTCCTGATATTGAGATCTAATATCACAGTTTTTTATACTCTCTAACTAAATATTTAGTCATGGCTGGTGTGAATCCTTCATCCAGCACTGAAGTTCTGACCATAAAAAAAATTAAACAACATGGAAAGCTGATTTTTTCTTTAAAACCTTCCATCCACATTGCTTAAATCTTCTTTTTTAATGGCTAGAGATTTCAATGTGGATGAATGATTCACACCAATCATGGAGTCCTATATATATGGATTTACTTGATTAATTTATTAATTATGATTCATTTGATAAAACTAGATTTAGATATTCCTCAAAATATTATTTAAATGAATAACATACAAAAATATAAAGAATTAAAACAAATAATATCTGAAAAACGTAAAGAATTAAAAATAAGGATAGAAAGACTACAATATAAAATAATTGTCGGAGTTAGCAAAAACTCAATAAATGAACAAAAAGAAGAAATATCAAATTTAGAATCAACAATAGATAGTCTAGAATATACATACCAACATGATCTATTAACAATTAAATAAAAAATGAACAAAGAAGAATTTATAATAGACGAAAAAACATATGAAAATCATGAAGGATTAAAAATAAAAATAGTATTTTCTAATTTAGGTAGAAGGTATAAGAAAATAGGTGAACATTTATATTTAAT
>JAPEIP010000060.1:28204-41955 GCA_026120095.1 Capsicum chinense
ATAATTTAATTACAATAATCTCTAATTTAGAATATGAATTAATAAAACATCTTAAGTCAAGAAGATAAAAATGAAAAATATTTCAATCGCTAATATTCACAAAATACATTATATAGAAATAAATACTTATTACCCAATAACTATTTAATTCTTAGTAAAGTTACCACGCCTAATCCGCACCCCCTACAATTGGGTGTTTCTATAGTAATGAAATCATCACATTGTTCGATGGAATTGAACTTAAAAAAAGAAAGAGCTATATGTTACTTCCTCTTTCTTAAATATTTGAATAAAACTCATAACATTAGTTGAGTTTACTTCTTTGTTTTTCAATACCATTGTCAATCTGTAAAATCATAATTACAAATTCAATATTTTTCCTAATTAGAATCATGTTGTTGGAATTTTTTTTATTAAAAAAATTGTGTATTTCTTCTATAAAGTATCTCTTAGCAGAAGTGGATCTAGGATTTTAAACTTGAGAGTTTCCAATAAAAACAGGGTCTGAAAAGAATTAAATGAAAAAAAATAAGCACCACCACAAGGAATGAAACTCACATTCAACTACCCAAATGACACACTAAATAAGCACCTCCACAAGGAATGAAACTCACGTTCAACTACCTAAATGACACACTTCTTAGGGGTTTCTTTCCTACTACTGAGTCATCCCTTTATTTATTTATGGGTTTCCACCTGATAATATTTACACATTTTGATAATTTTTCTCATGTAACAATAAGACTTAGCGGGTGTGGGTTTCCGGGAACCCACACTTGCTACCGTAGATCCGCCTCTATCTCTTAATAAGTTCATGTGTAAAATAATAGTAGTTTATCAGGTAAATTTTTTTTTATTGTATTTATTTATTTTTTTGATTTTCTCTTATTCGAATTTGTATTCTATTGTTAGTTATGTTGAGTAAAAGTCCTTTCACAAACAATTTTAACAATGTAAAAATATTTATTTTCAAGTACATATTTACGTACCAAAAAAAATTAAGCGCTTCAGTTTTAATTCTTATGTAATTAGTGCAAATAGAGTGTTTACCAACTCGCAAAATTTAATCGTAATTTATGACAAGTGAAAAAATTTCATAATATAAAATCCTATAATCTAATTGTAATAAGAAGATTATTGGTGTAAGGATACTTTCCAAAGGGTATGAAGCTGTTACAGGTAAATCAATGAAAAAGAGGATTATAAATCAGAGCGTAACTCATAGGGCGATGGATTACTGAAGTTTTTGCGGGTGGTATGAGCTATGGATCAAGAGTCGCAGTTCACAAAGCTTGAATTCATTGGACCACAGCTCTCCAACCACTATCAAGGTTTGAGATGGACATTGTATAAGCAAGCCTACATTGAAATTGCCACTTATTCATGGAAGAATAGAAGGTTGCAAAGGAGCTGAATTTTGAACAAACCGGACACTATCTTCATGATTAGTCAAAGGCAAGATTATCGTCTATGACAAAGAAATCATAAGAATTTGAAGTTTACACAAACCGGACACCTGAAACTACTAAGTTTCTCCGGATGTGTCATTGATTCCATTATATTAGTATCCTGAATAAGCACATCCTTATTACCCTTAACAACAGGACAACTTGGAGTTGTGCTTTAAACTTCAAGGATATTGCCTTTTTCTTGAACTGCCATGAGAGGACTGAGAACATGATGTTACTCAAACGTGCATAATCTTGGGACCCAATTCTTTATTATTTATAAGCTTTGGTTGTTAATGTAAAATAAAGGACTAATCATCCGCCATAACATGTCAAATTACACTAACCAATAATCTATATATATCTATATTTATAATCTATATCAATAATCTATATCTATAATCTACATCTATAATCTATAATCTATAATCTATATCTACAATCTATACCTATAATATATTAAAAGTGTGAAGGCCTTAGAAATATTATTTGAACTTTTTGCTCTTCATTAAAAGATTTTGCTTTTGACAAAGTCATCTTTCACTATTTTTACTAATATTTAAGTGTTTGCCCTTTATTAAAAGTCTTTGCTTTTGATAAAATCGTCTTTTCACTATTGTTCCTAATATTTACTAGTTGAAAATTAATTAAATGTATTTATGATGAAACCTTTTCTTATTAGAAGTCATTAAAATTAATGACAACTAATACTTTTCTCATTAGTTTAATTCTAAATCAACTAAATTTGATTTACAAGTATGTTTTGTTATACTTGATTTTATATTTCAGTTATTTTGATAATCAACCTTATGTGAGTCATATACATCCAACATGCATTTACATTCTAATTACGATCATGTCTTACTTATGTATTACACCCCCATATACTCTGTACATCCTCAAAGAGCTGATCCACATATATGTCTATGTGCTGCATTGTCTTATAATATAGATTCAGGTGCTTAGTATCAGCAGCGTGAGTAGTTCGAGCATCTCTATCTGCGCTTCTACAGTTGGTGAGTCCTCATGATTCGAGGGCCTACTTCTTCAGATTTCCATCTTTCATAATAATTAATTTATTATTTTTAATTTAATTTGAGTCAGTTGGGGGTCTTTCCCTATGACTCTCTAGTTCCTTAGCAGAACAGAAGGTGGGGAAGGACCTAAATTTTGAACAAATCAGACACTATCTTCATGATTAGTCAAAGGCAAGATTGTCGTTTATGACAAACAAATCATAAGCATTTGAAACTTGCACAAACTGGACACTTGAAACTCTTAAGTTTCTCTCGATGTCATTGATTGCATTATATTAGTATCCTGAATAAGCACATCCTTATTATCCTTAACAATGCGACAATTTGGAGTTATGCTTTAAACTTCAAGGATATTGCCTTTTGCTGGAACTGCCATGAGAAGACTGAGAACATGATCGATACTCAAAAGTGCATGATCTTGTGACCCAATTATTTATTATTTATAAGCTTTGGTTGTTAATGTCAAATAAAGGACTAGTCATCCGCCATAAAATCTCAAATTACACTTACCAATATTCTATCTACATCTATATTTATAATCAATATCAATAATCTATATCGATAATCTACATCTATAATCTATAATCTATATCTGCTATTTATACCTATAATATATTAAACGTTTGAAGAGCTTTAGAAATGTTGTTTGAACTTTTTGCTCTTCATTAAAAGTCTTTGTTTTTGACAAAGTCATCTTTCACTACTTTTTCTAATATTTAAGAGTTGAAAATTAATTAAATGTATTTATGATGAAACCTTTTCTTATTAGAAGTTATTAAAATTAATGACAACTAATACTTTTCTCATTAGTTTAATTCTAAATCAACTAAATTTGATTTTAAGATAATTTGAAAAAGCTAAAAAATAATATAAAAATATTAAAATTATAAAAATTTAAGAAATACCAAAGTTTTAAAAGTTTTAAGTACGTAACAAGAATGAAATCAATGATTTTGTAAAGATTTTACTTTAAAAACTTGGAAACATTTTAAATATAGAAAAAAATAACCATACCACAAATATGGTTCAAATTAATGCATGTCTCTTAGCCTCTAGCAGCAAGGGAAAGAGGTACTATATTACAAATGCAAATGTGATGATCCATCAACCACTTAAAAATTCTGGTGATAAACTATATATGTTCTTTGTCACGACCCAAAGTAAGGTCTGGCCGTGACGGACATCCCGAACCATGAAGGCCCAAAATGCCCTTCTCCATCTGGTAATCATGCACAACATTCATATAATAAAATAAGATGCGGAAACATCATTTGTTACGGAAACATGGTCAATTCTGAATTCAACATAAGTTTGGAAACTGTAAATCAACTACATCTAAATAACATCTGACTCAGTCAGCTAAATCTCTACTACATGAGAATCTGGCAACTATCTGAAACTGGGATAAGGCCCCAGTAGACCAAAACTGAAATAAGTTACATAATCTAAAAAGAAAGGCCTTCTAGAATAGAGAAGGCTCACCACTGCACAATCTGATCAGCTGTCTGAATTATCTACTGCTTATCTGGACCCCTAGACTGAGCCTCAAAATCTGAGAGGTAGGGGGAGGGGGTCAATACGGATATACTGGTACGCAGAGCATATCCCAAATAATCATTTATTATTCAACATATATGAGAGCAATTTAAAACAGTTCATGAGATAAGAATTCATATGGACATTTTAAAGACTATAAAAAAAAATCATCACAACTCTGAGAAATCTGTGTTACTTCTGCGCTAGGTGGTATACCCTACAACTTTAAAAATTTCATGGGCTATATGGAAACTACCATTAACTCGGCAGTGAAGCTCCCAACCCAAGTGTGCCACAAGGGTCGGAGTCTATGAATCTACTACTCCACACGGTCGTCGCCAGCGTACAATAATAATCTACCCATCTTGGCAAATATGGTTTCAGGCAAAAAGTTATTTCAACTCGTGCCATCTTCGGGTAACCACCTAACCCTCTTTAAGCCTCTTTTTAAAACTCTATCAAAACATGCAGTCTCTGAAAACATACTCGAAAAACATACTCCGAAAGCATACTCTAAAAATATACTCTGAAAACATAATCTGTTATGGCATAAATACATATGGTATCGTCATACCATTGACTTGAAAGTCACATCTCTGAGCCATTATTAGTCTATCGTACATCTCTATTATCAAAATACAAGTTTTGGGACCACCATTTCAATAATTCAATTCAAAGAAACTTTTTTCAAACCTTAGGTAAACACATGTAAGGAACTCATCTTTGTCAACCATTTCAATAGTACAGTACAAGGTTGTCATGTCAAAGTTCTCAATTCACATGCAATTCTTTCTCTTAAACATAAGAACACATTTATATCAAGAAACACCCTCTCAATAATTTTAAATCATACTCAAATACTACAATATTGCAAAAATATCTTTCAAATGACAAAACCATAATCTTTAATTCAATACAAGAGAGGGAGTTCATAATTTATCCTCTCAACAATCTTAAATCTCAATTTCATACATATACATATATATGTTAATCAATTTAGGGGAAAAGACCACAAGTCCAAAGCAATAGTAGCATTGAAACTTCCAAAATGCATAATCAATAATATAGTTTTCAAAACCCCCATAAAATACATACATCAAAACCTTGAAATCATGCTTTAACAATTTCAAGTTCATGTAGTTTTTAGGATAAATCCTACGTACCTTAAATTTTGAGTTTTTGAATGAACTGTAGCTTTGGGGATATTATACGTACGATTAATGGGTGATTCTTGTAGCCCCTGCAATGGGAATTCTAAATCTTGAAGAATTAATAAAAACCCACAGTTAAATCTTAAGATATTTGGGTTTTTAGTTTGAAACCATAAGGGGTGTTCTTGATGAATTTTAGTGAAAGTGAATGTATTTAGGTGTATTTGGGAAGAAATCCCGTGTTTGGATGGGTTTGGGCCCATGGAAAATGTCTAGTTTGACCTTGAAATTTAAAATCTGGGACTGAAATACCGAAAAAGCCTTCACCGCTATGCGCTGGAATCGCGGTGAGCTACTAGAATTGACAATTGCCGATTTAAGGCTCATCGCGACGCAGTGGCCAGTAAATCAGGAATGTTGATACTAAAAATACTCTAACTTGTTCACCGAGTGTCTGTTTTAGGCAAATTTGGTATTGATGGAAAGCTAATTAGAAGATCTTTCATTTAATATATAGTAAGACCTCTAATTCATTATATACAAAGAGTTATGATCTATTAAAGTTAAACCAAGTTTCAACGCTCACTCAAACTTGAACAATGGGAAAACTTTCAACTCATCCTTAAGTTAGGGGACCTCTATGATCTCAATTCATGATAAGATAGATTTCAACACTACATAATTGGTTAAGAAACTAAATTTTCCTTGAATCTATGGCTTTTGGAACCTTTATGCAAAGGAATGAGGGTTTATGTTATAGCCCAAAAATGCGGGGTGTTACATTATTACACTAAAATATAAATGTATGTTTATATTTACATTATTATATTAAAGTGTAAAGAATCTTTGAAAAGTGATTTAATGTCACAACCCGAATCGAAGCCCTAGCCACGACGGCATCCCGAACCATGAATGCTAGAGAGACACCTTAGCATGAAATCATAATTATAATCCATACATAAATCAAAGTACGGAAGATATAAAGAAATACAATGGAAACCTATTGTAATACCCCGAACTTTTGTAGAATAAATTCATTCCTAGAATGTTAAGGGATATGTTCCAAAATGAATAATATTTGTTTCATATAGAATTTTCCAGATTTTGACTTTTCATTTTGTAGGAAATTTAATAAGCTTTCCATCGATACCAAATTCGCCCAATTCTGACACTCGATCGAGGAGTTAGAGCATTTTTAAGTTGTCAGTGTACCACTTGGGCAGTCACCGCATCATGGAGGTGGTTAAATTCATAATTGTCATTTCCCAGTGGACCTCCACGATATTGGCACATCATGGAGAGGTCCATTTTACCATTTGTCAATTTTCAGTAGTCCAAAGCTATAGTGGCACGTTGTGTCGAAGGCCAAAATGGTATCCCTATTGGGCACCGCAATGGTGGCGCATCGCATTGAAGTTTAAGGTCCCAATTGTCAAAATTCAGTGGGACAATGCGATAGATTCGTGTCTTGGAGACACCCAATTTCCTAGTCATTAAATTCTAGTGAGCCACTGCGATAGTGGCGCATCGCGGTGGCCCATTAAATCGGGACCCCATTTTATTTTTCTAGTTTCGTTTAGGAGTTTAAAAAGGGTATTTTGGAAAATTTCAAATCCCCCAATTTCTTCCAAACACAAGATTTAAGCCTATTACAAGCATTTTATGCTTATACTGATCAAAGTTATTCTTAAGCAAAATCCTAAGCTTCAACATTCAACTTCAAGAATTCTCAAGATTTCACCATTCTTTTCCCAAATCAATTCAAGATTCAAAGTTCCCAATTCATGAATTCCAAGATTCATCATTCAAGAGCACAAATAGAATTCCAAAATCAAACCTGTTCATCTAGTTTATCATCCAAGGTATGTGGAATTTTGAACAAGGATAAACCTTCCATCCTTGTGCCCAAAACTTAAATTTGATTTCTATTTTACTGAATATTCTATGATTTTCCAAGAAATTTAAGTTTGGATTGATACCCAAATCCTCATTATTTTAGTTTATAACATTATAATGATATTTAAGGCTCCAATTCCAAGAAATTTACATATATTCATGTTTGCAATTATAAGATTCATATTATGAGTTATATACGATTATCTTGACTGAGATTGTTGAAAAGTTTTAAGATGATTATTGAGCATGAAGTTTAAATCTGATTATTGATGTAATTATTAATGCATTAAAGCTTAATACTTTGAGTCCTAAGTACTATTGATGATTTTATAAAGAGATTATGATCTCAAGTCTTATTGACAAGTTTTGATTAGTTCTTTTAAAAGTAAAGATTGATATTTTGATCCTAAGCGAAGATAGGAACCCACATTATTCATACTATTTATTATTTAAGTCAAAGAGAAGCATAATTAATTTTAATTTTGAACCTTTGTGCTATTTTAAGGTGGATTTCCTAAAAGTTCTGAGAAATAAGTATGGGAGTATTATTTAGAACCGATTTGGGTATGATTCCAAGATCTCATACCCCAGATCTATGAGCCACCATAGGAATTAAACGCCCATAGTGGGCTAAGATAGTGATCACTTAAGTTAATATTCTACTGCCATAGCAAGGATAGAACAACTCTCCCCAACATGGGCAAGACATTGGACTCCATGTCAGCTCACATGGTTTATGTTGGTTAGAAGAAGCTCCCAAAGTTTCAACATTTACGAAGCTCCCAAAGCTTCTAAGTTTCGAATGAAAAGAATGATAGAAAAGCTTTTATAAGACTAAGTGTTATGACTCATTATATTCACAAGTATGATTTGTTATACATAATTTTATATTTTGGTATTTTTGATAATCAAGCTTATGTGAGTCATATACATCCAGCATGCTTTTAGTTTCTAATTATGATGTTGTCTTACTTATGCATTACACCCCCATATACTCAGTACATTCTCAAAGTGCTGATCCACATATATGTCTATGTGCTACATTGTCTTATAATGTAGGTTCAGGTGCTCAGTAGCAGTAGCATGAGTAGTTCGAGCATCTCTATCTATGCTTCCATATTTGGTGAGTCCTTATGATTCGAATGCCTACTTCTTCAGATTTCCAACTTTCATAGTAATTGATTTATTATTTTTTGTTTATTCTGAGTCAGTTGCGGATCTGTCCCAATGACTCTTTAGTTTCTTACCACTAGAGGCTTGTCGAACTACGAGTTTATTTAGACTTTCAGTATTTTAAGTGTGGTTCAGACCTAGTAGCTGGGTTAAAGGGTTAACTTGTGGCTACTCGTTGCCTTGAGCGCCATGTGATGTCTCAGGATCAGATTTTAGGGAGTTACAAACTTGTTATTAAAGCCTAAGGTTGAATGAGTCCTAGGGAATTAGACAAGCCCTGTTACATAGAGTTTTTATCATGGGTATGAAGCGTACCACATCTGTGAGCAAGAAGCTATGGAATGTTTTAGGAAAATAATCTCCTTCTTTCATAATTCATCGTGCCTACAACTACCTCTATCTGCTATTAACTCCTGCTCTTTCATGACAAAATATGCCTCCTGGCAGAGCTAATGCTGGTAAGAATGATAATCAGCCACCCCATCCTATTGATCCCCTGAATGAGAATGTGTCTCTTGCTGAATTTAGGGTTACCTTTCAGGCATTAGCCCAAAATATGACCACTAATGTTCTAGCCAATAATCAGGTTGGTGATTTAGCTGTAGCCAGACTTTGTGACTTTATGAGAATGAATCCATCCAAATTCATTGGGTCAAAAGTAAGTGAGGACCCCTAATTGTAACTTGATGAGGTGAAAAAGATCACCCAAGTTATGGATGTGACTGAAAAAAAGATCGTAGAATTAGCTTCGTATAGGTTGAAATTTTTTTCTTATGATTGGGTTGTCATATAGAAGAAAGGTAGGGGGTGAGAGTGCAACACCCATGAGTTGATAGGTGTTTTAGGATGCTTTCCTAGACAGGTTCTTTTCGTGTGAGTTGCGAGAAGCCATAGTTGAAGAGTTCTTGAAGTTGAGGCAGGGCTTAATTACTATGAAGGAGTACTACCTTAAGTTCAACTAGTTATCTAAGTATGCTCCAAAGTTGATAGCTGACACTAGATCTAGTATGAGTAAGTTCATTAGTAAAGTGTCAGGATTGGTAGTCAAGGAGTGTAGGACTGCCATGCTTATCAGAGTTATGAACTTACTAGATTGATAACTCATGCCCAACAGATCGAGGCAGAAAAGTTAAAGGAAAGAGAGAGAGAAAATAAGAAGGCTAGAACTGGGCAGTTTGAGTATGGCCAGTCAAGGTCTGCAGAGGGAAATCGCTCGCAGTTTTAGAGTCGTCTACCATTGCCAGCGCCGTCGTCAGCTAGTGCTCCTACTCTAAGAGGTAGACAGGAGCAACAGGTTATGTCTTCTATTTCTAGATCCCAGAATAGTATGAGTGATGAGCCTAACTACCCTATATGTACTAAGTATGGTAAAAGACATCCTGGTAAGTGCTTGGTTGAACAAAAGGGTTGATTTAGTTATGGAAATTGGGTCATAGAATTATAGAGTGTCCGTGTGATAAGCCGAGAAACAAAGATGTTCATCCTCAGATAGGGGCTACCAGTGCACCTGCTCCTGAAGCTCACCCATCCCCTCCTCAGGGTACATCATCCAGTACCGGTGGCGGTCAGTGCCAAAATTGGTTCTATGCTTTACCATCCCACCAAGAGCAGGAGAACTCCCTAGATATTATTACTTGTATGCTTTTGTGCCTTTCATTTTGATGTTTATGTACTATTGGACTCTGGGTCAAGTTTCTCTTATGTGACCCCTCTAGTTGGAGTTAATTTTGAGATGAATTTTGAAAAGATTCCTAAGCCTTTCTTAGTTTTTACACCAGTAAGTGAATTAGTTGTTGCCAAAAGGATCTATAGAAAGTGTCCCATAATTGTCCTTCATAAGATCATGTTAGCAGACTTAATAGATTTAGATCTATTTGACTTTGATCTTATCCTTAGTATGGATTGGCTCCATTCTTGTTATGCATCGATATATTATTGCACCTGAGTGGTGAAGTTTCAATTTCCAAATAAGACATCCTTTGAGTAGAGAGGTAATTCAGTGTCTCCCAAGAGTCATTTCATATCTTATCTTAAAGCTAGAAAGTTAATCTCCAAAGGGTGAATCTATCATCTAGTTTGAGTCAAAAACACAAATTCTGAAACTCCAACAGTTTAGTCAGTCAGCATAGTTAGTGAGTTTTGATATTTTTTCCCAAAGATCTGCCAGGAGTACCTCCTGAGAGGAAAATAGAATTTGGAATTGATCTTCTTCCTGATACTCAACCTATTTTCATTTCTCTATATCGTATGCTCCCACCGAGCTTAAAGAGTTGAAAAGAGAAACTCAAAGATCTTTTAGATAAGGTTTTCATATGTCCTAGTGTTTCTCCACGGGGCGTTTCCATCCTATTCGTGTGAAATAAAGATGGTTACTTGCGTATGTGCATTGACTATCATCAGCTGAATAAATTCATGGTCAAGAACAAATACGCTCTTCCTAGAATTGATGACTTATTTGACCAAATCCAAGGTGCAAGTTATTTCTCAAAGATAGACCTTAGATCCAGCTATCATTAGCTTAAAGTAAGGGAATGCAATATTTCGAAGACAACCTTCAGGACCCATTATGGTCATTTTGAGTTTTTAGTTATGTCCTACGGACTAAACAATGCACAAAAACTTTCTTGGACTTGATGAACTGAGTTTTCAAATAGTATCTGGACATGATTGTCATAGCCTTTATCGATGATATTTTTGTTTACTCTCATAGTGAGGATGATCATACAGACTATCTCAGAATTGTGTTGCAAACTCTTAGAGATCACTTGTTGTTCACCAAATTTAGAAAATGTTAATTTTAGCTAAGGTCTGTTGCTTTCCTCGGTCATATTATTTTCAATGAGGGTATTAGAGTTGATCCCAAAAAGATAGAAGCTATAAGAAACTGGCCTAGACCAATTTCTCCATCAGATATTAGGAGTTTCTTTAGTTTAGCTAGCTATTACAGATATTTTATTGAGGGGTTTTTATCTATTGTGTCTCCTATGACCTGATTGACTCAAAAAAAGGTTAAGTTACAATGGTTAGATTCTTACGAGAAGAGTTTTCAGGAGTTGAAAAATCAACTAACTTCAGCCCCAGTCTTAGAATAACCTGATTGTATGGATGGTTTTATTGTATATTCTGTTGCCTATAGAGTTAGGTTGGGTTGTTATTTGCTGCATAGAGGTAAAGTCATTGCCTATGCCTCTAGACAACTTAAACCTTATGAAAAGAATTACCCAACTGACAATCTTGAATTAGCTACTGTTGTATTTTCTCTGAAAATCTAGAGACATTATGTTTATGGGGTGCACGTTGATATGTTCACGGATCACAAAAGTCTATAGTATGTGTCTACGTAGAGAGAATTAAATCTCCACCAAAAAAGGTAGCTAGAATTGTTGAAAGATTATGACATAAGCGTTTTGTATCATCTGGGCAAGGCCAATGTAGTGGCAGATACCCTTAGTAGATTATCTATGGGCGGTGTTGCACATTTAGAGGATAATAAGAAAGAGATAGCTCGGGAAGTGCACCGTTTTACAAGATTGCGTGTTATATTGGTTGATTCAACTAAATAGAATATCTGGGTTCAGAGTATTTCTAAATTTTCCCTAGTTTTTAAAGTGAAGGAAAAATAATATCAGTATACCGTCTTAGTTAAGTTAAAGGAGTTAGTTAGAGATCAAATATTATAGGTTTCTTCCAAGGGGAAGATGGCATGTTGAGATACCAAAGTAGACTGTGTATGCCATGTATAGATGAGTTGAGATAGCTGATTATAGATGAGGCGCATGGTGAGCGTTACTCCATTCATCCTAGTGCTAATAAAATGTACCAAGATTTGTGAGAAATCTATTGGTAGAGATGTATGAAGAGAGATATAGCAGAGTTTGTAGCAAAGTGTGCAACTTGTCAATAGGTTAAGGTAGAGTACCAGAGGCCTGGTGGTGTTTTGCAAGAGTTCAATATTCCTACTTAGAAGTGGGAAGAGGTTAACATAGATTTTGTGACTGGTTTAACCCTTTCGGATCGTCATCATAATTCTATTTGGGTTATTGTGGACAAATTTATTAGGTTAGTACATTTCTTGCCAGTTTATACGTCCTACACAGCTAAAGATTATGCTAAGTTGTATATCCAAGAGTTGGTTAGGTTGCATGAAGTTTACTTGTCGATAATCTTAGATATGGGTACTCACTTTACCTCTCAGTTTTGGAAAGCTTTATAGAAGAGTCTTGGTACCCAAGTTTATCTTAGTTTCACTTTCCATCTGCAGACTGATGGTCAGACAGAGAGGTCAGACCCTAGAAGATATGTTGAGAGCGTGTATTCTTGATTTCAAGGGTAGTTGGGATGAGCATTTGTAATACCCCGATTTTTTGAACCGGAATGCTACATGGTACTGATGACCCCAAAGGACCACAAACTAACTCATGAATGATATCTGTACCTGTATACTACATAATATATCATAAAATACGAAAACATGATCATGAAAGGCCTTAAGGTTTGAACTGAATAAACGTCTGATAACAAAATGTCTGAAAAAGGTATAACAAAACAAAAACAAGTCATAAATACTGAAAATAATGAGATCTGAATATCTGATCCAAAATCTAGTTTGAAAGCCTCTAACTGAACTGAATAAAGAGTTGAAGGAACATGTCTCCAACTAACTCCATCTAGCAACTAAATAGTAAATGTAGCAATAATTATATCGTCCTCAAATAAGAAGGACTCACTGATAACTCTGAAAACTGGAATGCTACTGCTGATCTGGAGCTCATGCCTCTGAACCTACGGTGTAACATAAGAGAAAGCACCATAGCACAAATGCGTCAGTACGTCTGAATGTACTAAGTATATGAGTGAGGTAGGCTAAATCCAAATGGTTATATGTATGAACAATGCTGGCTAATATAAATATGAGAATACGTACATGTATACATAACTGTAACTAAACTCGTAGAGATACTGACTACTGAGTCTAAATACTGACAACATGAATGTAATGATACTGAGATACTGAATAAATAAATGACTATTTTTGATAGTTTAAATTATGAAGAACTGATCTAGTTGACTGTGTCTGACAGTCCTGAAGCTGAATACTGATATCATGAATTTTGATAACTGATATGACTGATACATGAGTTCAAAAAACTGATATAATTGATATAACTGTGATGATCGGCCTAACTGATGCAACTGATACTGAACGACTATATCTGACAGTCTAAGTTCTGATGGAACTATCTGAGTTTTGTTCTACTTGGAGTCACTAAATCTCAGATCAGTTCTATCTAGCGGGTGATCATGATTATACTGATAATAAGGATGATTTGACTTAGTATGAGATCATTCCTATCTAGTGGGTGATCTTTAAATCTAATAATTTTGATACTAATTAATCATAGTTGAGATCAGTCCTAGCTAATGGGTGATCTTGAAGTCTATTTACAATGATAAGCATTGACTGTATCTAACAGTACTGAATTTGTACTACTAAGCTGAGTTGACTGTGT
>JAPEIP010000060.1:47238-58784 GCA_026120095.1 Capsicum chinense
ATAACTGATATAACAGTGATGATCGACCTAACCGATGTAACTAATACTAACCGACTGTATCTGACAGTCTAAGTTCTGATGGAACTATCTGAGTTCCGTTCTACTTGGAGTAACTAAATCTGAGATCAATCCTATCTAGCGGGTGATCATGAGTATACTGATAATAAGGATAATTTGACTTAGTCTAACATCAGTCCTATCTAGTGGGTGATCTTTAAATCTAATGATTCTGATGCTGATTAATCATAGTTGAGATAAGTCCTAGCTAATAGGTGATCTTGAAGTCTATTTACAATGATAAGAACTGACTGTATCTAATAGTACTGAATCTGTATTACTAAGCTGAGTTGACTGTGTCTGACAGTCCTAAATCAATAACTAAAACTGAGGGATGTATTCATCTAACTAACTTACCCCAAGCTAAGCTGACTGGGGTCCAATCTCTACCCTGACTGGAAGGATGTCAGTACCGCACCACCAGTAAAGACATTTGCTATAGAGTCAGTCCTAATCTAGCGGGTGACTCCTGGGATCGGTCCTATACATTTAAATATGCTAACGGATGACACCTGAGTATATCAGTCCTATCTAACGGGTGACATCTCGTACCTAAGCTGGCTACGTAGTTCTGTAACTTAGGGATTGCTTCTAAGGATCTCAGTCCTAATCTAGCAAGTGAGTCCCCATCCCTAGGCTTACTCGGTGTTGAATCCTACTCCCATCTGAAAAACACTAAACTAAATAACTGGACTGAGCTGAATAGCTAAAATAAACTGATTAGCTAAATTGGTACTGATTAACTAGATTGATACTAATGGTATTGTTTAGCGAAGCTAAACTAAGTTTACTGGATTCTGATGACTGATGAAATGTACTGAGTTCTGAGGACTGGTTGAGAGTACTGAAATTACTGAGATTGACTTTGAATACTGAGGTTATAGATATTACTGAGTACTGAGATCACTAAGATTACTGAACTACTGAGATTACTGAGGTTACTAGATTTTCTTGAGTCACATGACTAACTAAATTCTATAGATCATGGCTTGATTGAGAGTATTGTGATAACATGACATCGCTCTAGGCACACAACTATATTTTTTGGTACGAATACCCCCAGGACTTGATGGAAGGAAACTGACACAATATGACTGACTTGATCATAAGATTGGAGTCCACAATTCACATTGTCATAAGTAGGGGATATTATACTTGATGTAGTTCTTCAATACCTTAAGTATGGTAGGGAGTTCATAGATATATTTCATGTACAGATAGTATATCTCCATTATCATACATGCTTCATACTACAACAATAGCAACACATCAATAGCATAAAATTTATATTGAAGTATATAGATAACATGGACTTGTCATTTAGATATCATGTAACCATGTAAACATGAATTTAAAGCATCCTAACGATTTTATCAAACACCTTGCATGCATAATATTGAGCATAGGTGTACTTAACAAATTTAGAAATCTTGAACCACCCAAATTCATGGGTTTCCAGCTAACCTATTCATATGATTCATGAAAAACGCATCAAGATACAACCTTGAATTCAAACAACAATCATCAACATGAATATAGTCATAAAACAACAAGGAAATCACAATTTATAATTTAAAACATGATTCTTTAGCTCCATGGATGAAACGAACCCATGGATGAACACTATGCATACCTTAGATTAAGAATTCATAAAGATTGATGGCGAAAATTCCTTGAAATAGACTCTTCTATGAACTAGGGCTTGTTCTTGAGAGTTTTGATCTTAAGAGGAAACCCTAGTCTTGTGGTTGAGAGTGTATGAGAGAGATTTGTGAGATGTTTAACTAAAGAGAATGGAAGATAATACGCTCCTTGAGGGTTATAAGTCATGGAAAGTAAAGAAAAAAGACTAAAATACCCTTACTAAAATGTCCCTCAATTGCTGGAAAAATATACTTGACGCCATCCGTGACAGGCCATCAGGTCCGTTCATCACAAAAGGGGTCCAAATTCTTGATTTTCTGCCCAGGGATGATGATGTCATCAGAAATGTCATCAGAATTTAACGAAGTCGTTGAAAAGGTCATCGGAAACATGATAGCCCGTCAAAAATATCGTCACCATTTACCAGCTTGACATGCTCAAATAAAATGGGGATAACTCCTTGCTCTGATATCGGATTTAGGCAAAATTATTATCGTTGGAAATGTAATTTAAAGATCTTTCATTTTATATATAGTAAACCACCCAGTTTATCATATATAACAAGTTATGGTTGATTGAAATTGACCCAAGTTTTGACGCTCACAGGAGACCTCTATGATCTAAATTCATGCCCAAATAGATTCCCACACTTCATAATTGATTAACACACTAAATTTATATAGGATTTGAGGCTTTTGAAATATCCACGCATAGGAATGATGGATTTTCATTCTAGTCCAAAATGTGGGGTATTACAGCATTTGTCATTGATTGAGTTTTCCTACAACAACAGTTATTATGCTAGTATTCAGATGGTTCCATTTGAGGCAATTTATGGGAGGAGTATAGATCACCTATCGGATGATTTGAAGTGGGTGAGGCCATATTGTTAAGGCCTGATATGGTGTTAGAAGCTATGGAGTAAGTACAGTTGATTTGAGAAAGGTTGAAAATAGCTCAGAGTTGTCCGAAATCATATACGGATGTGTGGAGAAGAGATATTGAGTTTAAAGTTGGTGATTTAGTTTATTTGAAAGTTTCACCCGTGAAGGGGGTGAAGATAATTTGGAAGAAAGGGAAACTTAGTCCCCGTTATATAGGCCCCTTCCAGATTTTGAGCTGTGTTAGGAAGGTGGTATATGAGCTTGAGTTTCCTACAGACTTATCGTTCGTACATCTAGTATTCCATGTGTCTTTGTTAAATAAGTGCATTAGTGATCCAACGGTCGTAGTACCCTTAGAAAGCATAGAGATTCATGATAGCCTCTCTTATTAAGAGATTCCAGTTGAGATCCTTGACCATCAGATTCGTAGACTAAGGAACAAAGAAGTTTCCTAGGTCAAAGTTCTTTGGCAAAACCAATGTGTTAAGGTAGCCACTTGGGAAGTAGAAGAAGATATGCAGATCAAGTACCCTCATCTTTTCACTGCAGATTCAGTTTCACCTCAAGGAAATAAGTTTCCTTAGATCATCACTTTTCATTCCAAGTTTCAGCTTTATGTAGCCATTCATTTGGTAGTTCTTGCATTTTCTAATCAGTTTAGTCATGCTTTTAGTTATGCATGCCAGTTATAGCCTCATTTTCTAGCATCTCAGTTTAGCTATCTACATTTGAGGACGAATGTTCCTAAGGGGTAATTATTGTAATACCCCAAACTTTTTTATCTTAAATTTATTCCTAAAATGTTAAGGGATATATTCCAAAATTAATAATATTTTCTTATAGAATTTTTCACATTTCGACTATCCATTATGTGAAAAATTGAATAAGTTTTCCATCGATACCAAATTTACCAAATTCTGACACTCAATAGAGGAGTTAGAGCATTTTTAAGTTGGGAGTGTACCACCTGGGCAGTCATCGCGTTGCGGAGGTGGTTAAATTCATAATTGTCATTTTTTAGTAGACCTCCATGATATTGACACATTGTGGAGAGGTCTATTTTACCATTTGTCAATTTCCAGTAGTCCAACGCTATAGTGGCGCGTCGCGTAGAAGGCCGAAATGGCATCTCTATAGGGCATCACGGCGGTGGCATGTCCCATTGAAGTTCTAGGTACCAATTTTCAAAATCCAATGGGACAACGCGCTAGCTCCGCATCATGGAGACCCCCAATTTTCAAGTTGTCAAATTCCAGTGAGCCACCGCGATAGTGGCGTGTCACGGTAGCCCATTAAATTAGGACCATAGTTCATTTTTCCAGTTCTATTTAGGAGATTAAAAAGGGTATTTTGGACAATTCCCAAGCCTCGAATTCCGTCCAAACACAAGATTTAACCCTATTACAAGCATTTTATTCTTATATTCATCAAATTTTCTCTCAAGCAAAACCCAAAGCTTCAACATTCAACTTAAAAAATCCCCAAGATTTCACTATTCTTTTCCCAAATCAATTCAAGATTCAAAGTACCCAATTCAAGAATTTCAAGAATCGTCATTCAAGAGAACAAATAGAATCCCAAAAGCAAACTTATTCATCTAGCTCATCATCCAAGGTATGCGGGATTTTGAACAAGGATAAACCTTTCATCCTTGTGCCCAAAACTTAATTTTGGTTTCAATTTTACTGAATATTCTATAATTTCCCATGAAATTTAAGTTAGGGTTGATACGTAAATCCTCATAATTTTAGGTTATGACATTATTATGATATTTAAGGTTCCAATTGCAAGAAATTTACATATATTCAAGTTTGCAATTATAAGATTAGTATTATGAGTTAGATACCATTATCTTGACTGAGATTGTTGAAAGCTTTTAAGATGATTATTGAGCATGAAGTTTAAATCTTATTATTGATGTAATTATTGATGCATTAAAGCTTTACACTTTGTGTCCTAAGTACTATTAATGATTTTATAAGGAGATTATGATCTCAAGTCTTATTTACAAGTTTTAATTAGTGCTTTCAAATGGAAAGATTGATATTTTGATCCTAAGATAAGATAGGAACCCACATTATTTATACGGTTTATGATTTAAAACAAAGAGAAGCATAATTGGTTTTAATTTCGAACCTTTGTTCTATTTTAAGGTGGATTTCCTAAAAGTTCTGAGCAATAAGTATGGGTGTAGTATTTAGCACCCAGTTGGATATGATTCCAAGGTCTCATACCCTTGAACTACGAGCCACAATAGGTTTTAAACACCCATAGTGGGCTAAGGTAGTGATCACTTAAGTTAAGGTTCTATTCCTATGGCAAGGATAGAATAGCTCCCCCCAATGAGGGAAACATTGTGGACTCCATGTCAGCTCACATAGTTTAAGTCGGTTAGAAGTAGCTCCCAAAGTTCCAAGATTTCCAAAGCTCCCAAAGCTTCTAAGTTTCGAAAGAAAAGAATGATAGAAAAGCTTTTATAAGACTAAGTGTTATGACTCACTAGATTTGCAAGTAGGATTTGTTATACATGATTTTATATTTCGTTTTTTTATAATCAAGCTTATGTGAGTCATATAAATCCAACATGCATTTACTTTCTAATTACGATGATGTCTTACATATTCATTACACCCCCATATACTCAGTACATCCTCAATGTGTTGATCCATATATATGTCTATATGCTAAATTGTCTTATAACGTAGTTTCAGGTGCTCAGTATCAACAACGTGACTAGTTCGAGCATATCTATCTACGCTTCCACAGTTGGTGAGTCCTCATGATTCGAGGGCTTACTTCTTCAGATTTCCAGCGTTCATAGTAATTGATTTATTATTTTTGGTTTAGTCTGAGTCAGTTGGGGGTCTTTCCCAATGACTCTCTAGTTCCTTAGTAGTAGAGGCTTGTTGGACTATGAGTTTATTTATAGACTTTCAGTATTTTTTATTCAGACAGTATCTTCAGTTTATTCAGTTCAGTTTTGGTATGATACAACATTATTTCTTGACTAGTTTATCTTGAAGTAAGGTTCAGACCTAGTAGCAGGCTTAAAGGGTTAGCTTGGGGCTACTCATAGCCTTAAGCACCGTGTAACGTCTCAGGATCAGATTCCAGAGTGTTACACCTATAATACAACTATGTCAAATAAAGATGACAATACAATACTTCAAATGTCGTCTACGAAGCCTCCACCGAATACTAGCTATCAAGACCGGGACAAGGCCCCTGGCTAGACTATAAACTGATATACATAAACGTACAAATAACATGCCTTCCAGAAGATGAATGACTCACATACTCTGTCATTACCTAATATGAACAACTGATATGATGTACCACGGGACTGAACCTCAGAACCTGAAATATAGGGGGTTAATACACAAGGTTCTAGTACGTAGAACAATACAAAAAGAAAATACTGATATACAACATAAGTGAGATCATTTCATAAAAACATATCATCGTAACACATTTGAAAAATATATGGGCATAGTCAATAAGCTTCAAAAGATTTTTGTAAATCTCAACTCAACTCTTTGCCTTACTTCTGAGCTAGATGGTACACCCTACATTGCTACAATCCCACGGGCTATATGGAACCCGCCCTTAACTTGCCAGTCAATCTCCTAACCCAAGTTTACCGCAAGGATTGAAGTTCATAAAATCGGTAATACCCCTCATGTGAGCATACCGTAGGAATCCACCCATGTGAGATGTCTTAAATATCCTCCCATGTAGGATAACATATCATAAGTTGCACATTAGCAAAATACAATTTTTGGCTACGAGTTATCTGAACTCAATCCCTCTTCGGGTAACCATCTAACTCTATTTAAGCCTAATTTTTGTTTTTAAGACCATGCTTCATGCTTATAAAGCGTTCAATGCTTATTCTATTATGGGGATATCATCATCTGGTATTGTCATACCCAGACTTGCAAGTTATTCATATTATATCAAATCCACAACCCTTCTCATTCAAAACGTGTAAATGACAACCAAAAGATTTATCAAATCATAAGAGAGTTCTTATTATCAAAATATCCAAAACTTATTCAAAGACTCTCTCTTTTCAATATTTTAATTTATGATTGTCAATTCCTTTATAACAACCCATGCAATTCTCTCAATTATCACATTAAATATTTATACACAGGAAAACATACTCTCTCCAATTCCTAACCAATATTATGTCCATAAATGATAGTAAAGTATTTTTCTCATGCTTCTAAACATGCAATTGAACAACCCATAACATGTAAAATCAAGAGATATCACAACAAGAGAGAGAGTTTTGTTATTCATGCTCTCAATCAAACTTTGCAAAACTGAAAATGCATATATAAATATGGTTATAGTTCAATTCTATAAAAAAGGTATTCATACAAATGTTTACTTTCATTTCAAACAAGTTCATAATACATGCTATTCGGAACAATGTCAAAAGCCCTCTGTATAAACATGATTATAAATCCTTAAACTTGATAAAACTAACAAAAACTTATGCCCAAGGAGTTTAGGATAGTCCTACGTAGCTTGAATAAACAAAAATGTCGATGAAATTGGATCTTTGAAGCTTAATCTCTCCAACCCTAGTTAGTTTTTAATTTCTCGTCTTTCTTAAAGGTGATCAATTAGGGTTTTGGGTAGAGATAAAACATTTTTAAAGATTTAGTTCCAGCTATAAGTGTTTAGGGACATTTTCGGGATGTGAAAAGACCTTTTTGCCATTAGAATAACTCTAAAATAGATCCCCTATGCCTCTATGTATTGGTTATGCGGTGCCCAACCAATGGCCTAGCCCTAAAGTGGGCGGCACCTAGGCCATGGCCAAGCTCCCTGCTAGGCGGCGCCTAGGCTATCGCCTAGCCTGGACAGTGCCTTATTTAAACACTCATAAGTTCTTACTCCAGACTCGGATTAATGAACGGTCGGTGGCGTTGGAAAGAAGACTCAAAGGGATTTAATATGCTATCTGGTAGGCCACATGAATCTTGATATGCTAGGAGAAAAAGTCACTAAAGTTGACACATTCAATATCGTCAACTAAAAATCAATCGATAAAAAAGTGCTCATCTTTTGAGCTAGGAGATTCTTATGGTGTATTTTCACCTCCAAAGATATTTCCACACTAAGGAAGTGTCATTCACACATATATATATCTAAGTAAAAACCGTTGGGTTCAGGTCTTTAATCATTGAAAAGATTGTTCAACCCTAGCCCAAAAAAGCAAGGTGATACATTATCTCCCCCTTGGGATCATTTGTCCCTGAATGATGGGTAGGTACATATTGAAGCTCCAAAAGTATGGAATAAAGAGCGTAACCTCGCATTGAAGGTTTTTACTCAACAAAATATGCAATGGCATCAAAGAGCTACATAATAGCCCCTAGTGAAGAGTGTAAGCACAAAACATGAGATAACAAGAATTGACATAGAGATTACCTTGTACATGAGTTCTAGGGATCTTAATCATCACTACCTAAGGCATGGGTGTTTTTGGTGATATTAGGCCCGATTTACATCAGTAAAAACATGAAATGAGATTTCGCGGAAGATAGGAATAGAAGTATTCTCCACCGTACAATATAAAACGAATAGACCTTAGACTTAGAGACACTACTTGACTATTTCCCAAACAATAAATAACATACTTCATCATTTCCAACTTAAAATTATCCCATGATGAATCTAACCATAGGAGTTTGAGTCCCACTACATAGTTCTTCTAGGTTGAAACCTAACTCGGAGTAACAAGGTGCTAATTTAAGCTATGGGACCCTACTCTACATCCCTTTAAGACTATCACTTCACCTTATAGCTACTATCAAACAACCTCGGGTTTTAATTCAAGGATTACTAACCACATAGCACATTGGTTTGTGCTTTCATCAATCACAATATTTCAGCCTATCATTACTACACCCACTTCATGTATCTCCCTACTAAGACTAACAATTTCAATCTCTCTCACAAATGTTTTCACCACATATCTCCTCCCTAACTATTTCACACAACGAGAGTTCATCTCGTTCTTCTCCCTTCTCCTACAACCTTAGCTTAAGAAATCATATAAAAAATTTCTCCTTCAAGGGCATCTACTCCCCCGCATAAAATATTACTACGCTTCCATAACCACCATCATACTAACATACGGAGGGTATTTAGGCACCCAAGCATAAGTATCATGAAAGAGAGTAACATTATTTGATTATAACTTATACTTATTGCTCTACTCAGGGTGGTACATAAGGTGAGGATACAATACAATAGACACGAAGTGCTTCATATAACAAGTGGTAGGATCATAAGTATAGAATCGTTCTAGCATAAACACAACATAACATGAGTTCTTAGGATAAACCACAGTGAGAAACGTGAGATCTTACATCAAGAGTCATGTAACTTTATCATTTTGGCTAATTCCAACATAAAATAAATCAGTAACATATAAAACATAATTCCTTATAACCAAGCATGATTTGGGATATAGATTTATGGATCATGAACAACATAACATAGAGCTTGGATAGTTGGAATATTGGATCACTGAGGTACATTACTACTTTGATTTTAGAGGTTGGAATATGACATGAGTTACATAGAAAGCTCAAATCTTAGACATAGGTAGGCCTTGAATGCATAAGACATCAATATATGCCCCTTTAAATTGAAAAATGAGGAGTTTCCTTGAATATGAATAGTTTTATCATGACTCTTCCCTAAAACTTGCCACCATTAGAAAATTCAGGAACTGCTTTAATTCACCATCCCCCCCTTAGATCAAAGTCATAATCCTAGACTTGAGGATGTATCCCCTCATCAAATCTATAACCATAACTCTCAACATAATAAGGGTATCACCTTGCACATAAATGTTAGACTCCCCCTCAACAATTTTTAATGCAAAGACACTAAATTCCTTATTGGACATCCCCTTCAGGGACACTAATCAAAACTTCCTCCAATCCTCGAGGTCATCGACTTATGACTAACATTATCATTGGCATGGACATCTATGCTTCTAAACACTTAACACTCCCTCTTCAAATCCTTAAAATATTAAGATTACACCTCTAATCACATATCTTACAACTAAACAAAATTTGTGAAACTATGCCAAAGACAGATATTACCTATCTATATTTCATCAATTCAGCTCAAAAAGAACATCACAAAACAACTCCTTAGTCTTTCCCATGCTGCTAAATTCAAGGACATGAACTAGGTATCCATGACACTTATACCATAAAATCTTACCTAACAACATACTACCTAGGGCTCAACTTATCCTTATATACTTATGCCACTATCCACTTAATGACTCAACCATAATTCATCATTTTTTATCACTAGTCCTCATGACTATGTGTATATCACAATTATCCACTTATTATTCCGCAAGTTGCCATCCTAGGCTATTTCAATCATTACACCAAACTAACTAATTCATTCCTACAAAACATACATTGTCAATCTTGAGCTACTATTCTTACCACTACGCTCCATATCTAAAGTTCAAACCTATTTTCTAACAACCCCAATCATATGAAATATGCCATATACTTTTCACGACCCAAATCGAGGTCGTGGCCATGATGAGCATCCCAAACCATGAATGCCCGGGAGCCCTTCTATATCTAATAATCATGCACAATATTCACAATAATATAACAGAAATACCGAAATAATAAACAGAATCATGGTCATGTAGTGAGTTCAACTTAACAATACGGAATGAAATCAATAAGTATCTAGACGATATCCATCTCAGTCTACAAAATCTCTAATACATCATAATATAAAAACTTGTTTAAAACTAGTTCATGACCCCCAGTCGGACCCAACACCAAAATGAAATAATAATGTTCTAAAAAAAAGCCTTCCAAAATAAAGAAGGCTCACAAACTGCACACTTCTGTCTTGTAGACCTACGGTTTAGCGGGACCTTTGGACTGAGCCTCAGACCTTAAAATATAGAGAGGTCAATACAAATGTACTGATATACAGAGAAATCCAAAATAATGTGCTTTAATAAATAACAAAAGTGAGAGAATTTCAAAAAACGTCATGCATGAAATAACTTAAAATACATGGGCAACTTCAAATGATCTTCAAACAATTTTGTCAATGCATTTCCATTATTTGTGTTACTTTTGAGCTAAGTAGTACACCCTACAAATCAGAAAGTATCTCACGGGCAATATGGGATCTGTCCTTAACTCTGCGGCCAAGCCCTTAACCCAAGTTTGCCACAAGGGTTGGAGTATCTGAATCTGATACGCCACAGGATACTAGGCTAGCGTATAATCCCTCTTTGGGGATAATATAAACCCGTATCAGCAAAATACAATTTTGTCCAATGAATCATATGACTCATGCCTACTTCGGGTAACCACCTAACTCTCTTAGTGCCTATTTTTATCCTCTTCTAAACATCTATTTTCTAAATTTAAAATTTGAAATGAAATTTGTACTGTATTCTGAGTTTATCAAGGCCTTATCTGATGTGGTATCGTCATATCAAGACTTGTAAGTCATATTTCTAAGCCATAAAATGTCATGTTACTGTCTCTTCATTCAAAGCATAAAGTTTGGATCACTCTATCATTCAAATAGTTAAGGAGAATTTAGACTTCAAAACATTTGCCAAATTATGCAAAGAATCTCGCTTTTAAACGTGTCAACAAACATGTGGTGGTCATATATTTTTGACAAACCATGCAATTCTTTCATTATATGTCTTCAAAATTTATCAACATGTAAAACCCCCTTTCATCAATTTAAAATCAATCATTAATCATTCAACAATAGTTTAGAACATTGGTACCACACTTCTAAATATTACATTCTTCAATTCGTAGCATGAGAATATCAAGAGGTGTTGCAACATGAGAGGGAGTGTAAAATAGTCATGCTCTCAATTCAATTATCAACTTTAAATGCATACGTACATATATA
>JAPEIP010000060.1:83030-115073 GCA_026120095.1 Capsicum chinense
TTATCTTATCTTTCCAGCTGACATTTTGTCTTCTTTATTCTAGATGTACCTCTGGAATAATATTATCTTCTCCATTGCACCTCGAACATTGGTGGTCTGGATATTTGTGTCCAATTATTTTACAGTATCTTGTTAGTAGTCCGTCTGATTTACATGCCTATCCTTTCTACGTAAAAGTCCTAACAATTTAATTAATGTACTATTCAATCAAGACTTTTTGTACAATAATATACGCCCACAAGTGACCACAAGCTAACCCTTGGGCTGGTACCTGCTATGAGCACTGAATAATAATAACAAAATAACATATGCTGAATATCTGAAATCCCATAAGGTTTTAAGTATTAAACATTTCTGAATCATAAATCTGAAAATAATTGCTGGAAACTATCTGTCTGAAAACTGATAAAAATAATTACAAATCGACTGACTCTCTGAAGTGTTCGGAATCCTCTAAAACTGACTGAATAAGAGTTGATGGGAAAGGCCTCAACTAACTCCAACTAACTACCGAACTGAAACCATACAAATAAACATAATCAATCCTCCAAATATGAGGTCTCACCACAGCTACTGCTGTTGATGTGCTGGAATGTCTAAGTGCGATCGAGAACCTGAGCATCCAAACCTATGATATGAGACATCATAATGCAAGAAACTAGTATACGGTCAGTACTTTGAATTTACTGGTATACTAAATGGGGTTAGGCTGATATGCATGGGCTTATGTACATGAATAATAATTGATTAAATGGCATGAGATAGCTGAATAACTGATCTAAATACGTAAATGCTGTAAAATTTGAGAATGCATGACCAAGCATATAACATGATTCTTAAAATAGTCTGGAAGATCAACTACAGAAATCTGATAACCGAATAATTGATAATTGTATGCTATGGTCCATGCAAATTTAAACTGAAGTAAACTGAATACTGAACTGAGACTGTGGGAGCTATCATCTAACCGACTTGCCCCAATGAGAAAGTTGGGGTCCAACCTGTGACCCTAGTTTGAAGGGTATCAGTACCATGCCACGGGTACTAACACATAGTTGCGTGGATCCACTAAGCTACTGAACAACTAGGATGTCAGCCTAAACTAACGGGTGACACCTGGGCAGAGTCAAGACTAAGCTGACGGGTGACTTCTCATATCCTACACTGGCAACATAGTTCTTGAATGTAGGGACTGTTACTAATGACTCTGCCTAACTGATAGAGAAGCTGTCATCTCTGTATTCACTCAGTGCTAAATCCTACTCCCAACTGATCGACAATAGATACTGGACTGAACTATGTTTACTATTTATTTTAATCGACTGAAATTATAGGGCTTATAACTATTCTGAGATTATTCTGTGGATATTAAAAACTAGGTAAGTAGCAAAATTTTGGGTATTCAAACCCCCAGGACCTGATAGCTATAATAGCAAGATCATACTAAAACTATAAAGACATGATATCTAAGCATTTATTCAAACTCATTCCTTTGGACATTTCATCAAATACTTGCAATGCATGGTGTTATCTAAGCATGAGAATAGTTTTAAATCCTGTAGTAATACCATGTTTTCAATATTAAAAATCACCAATTAAGGTTTAAATTAGTGAACAACACCATTCTAACATGTGGTGTTTAACAACAACAACAATTTAATGTAAACATGGTATAGAATTGAAATTCAAGGTTAACAATAATAATAACGTATAAAAATTACAACTCTAAATTTAAAATTGGATTCTTGGACTCCATGGGTGAAAAGGGTCCATGGATGAACACTTAACATACCTTAACACCTAGATCTTGAAAAAGAATTAACTTTTCTTGGACGTTCTTGGATTGAGAACCTTAAATTCTTGATTATCTTGTGGTGAGTGTAATGAAATCTTGAAGTTCTTGGGAGATGACCTCAAGGAAAAACCCTAATCTTGTTCTTGAGAATAAAGAGGGCTATGAGCTTTTGAAACTGATTCATAATAGCTAAGTACATGGTTTTTAGTGATTTATGTCGTGGGGTTAAGGTTTGGGGTGAGGAAAAGACCAAAATACCCCTATGAAACCAAATCATAATTGCTGAGATCTTTAGTTGATGACTTGGGTTTATAAGTCATCACTTAGGTGATGGCTTATCACCTCAAGTCGCCACTTTCGAGGGATTTTGGGCCCTTGCTGGTCATAGGTGATGATTTACCACCCCATGTCATCACTTGGAAGCTGAAGTTGATGGTTTCTGGTTAAGGCTAATGATTTGGGCTGATAAGTCGTCACTTGGTTGAATGCTTATCAACTCAGGTCGTCACATAGTTGATGGACGGATATGCTGATGTAATTTGAGTATAACTTTTCAATCCAATATTGGATTAAGGAAAAATTGGTATCATTGGAAATATAATTCAATTATCTATCTATTAGTGGATCATGAGCTCAAAAATTCTTAGTAGAACGAAATATATACCCATTTTAAGTTATCTATAGCAACATCTTTCACAAGAACTCAATCGACAAGAAATATTTTGATTCGTCTAATAGCTAGGAGTTATTTAAGGCCTTAATATACATCAAACTCACTCATAAAACTACCAAAGCACTAAAGTTTATTTCTTATGAGCTTGAAGCATGTTTCTAACATTGGTTTGGATTCTCGGGGTATTATAATATCTCCCCCTTGGGGACATTCATCCTCGAATGAAGTTGGTTAACCTGAGAACACTGAGGAATTAAGGTTACATGTTGAACATACATGATGAAAACATGATTACTTGACTGAGTCTAAAATATGAAACATAACTGAACTGATTTAGTGAATGAAGGAATGACATGAGAATGATGTGCAACTTAAGTTCTAGGAAAAATTGATACCTTAAGCTGAGTCTGAGATTGCGGAGTACTTGATCCTCATATCTGCTTCTGCTTCCCAAGTGGCTCCCTCAACGGATTAGTTCCACCAAAGAACTTTGACCAAGGGAACTTTTTTGTTCCTTAGTCTATGAATTTGGCGATAAAGGATCTCGACTGGAATTTCTTCATAAGAAAGGCTATTCTGAACATTTACACTTTCTAAAGGGACAAATACAACTGGGTCACCAATACACTTCTTCAACAAAGAGATATGGAATACTGGGTTCACTGAGGCCAAATCTGTAGGCAACTCAAGCTACCTTTACATAGCGGCTCAAGATTCTAAAAGAGCCAACATATCAGAGAATGAGCTTCCCCTTCTTACCAAACCTCTTTACTACCTTCATGGGAGAAATCTTCAGATATACAAAATCACCAATATCAAATTTGAGATCTTTTCTCCTCACATATGCATAAGATTTCTGTCGGCTTTGGGCTATCTTAAGCCTCTCTCTGATCAACTGAACTTTCTCTAATTCATCATATACTAACTCAGTCCCTATTAAAGCAATCTCACCTACCTCAAAACAACAAATTGGAGATCTACATATCCTCCCATATAGAGCCTCAAACAAAGCCATCTAGATACTAGAACGATAGTTTTTGTTGTAAGCAAACTCAATCAATGGAAAGTGATTATCCCAATTTCCCTTAAAGTTGATAACACAAGCTCTCAATATGTCCTTTAAGGTCTGAATGGTCCTTTTTCCCTAACCATCTGCTTGAGGGTGAAAGGCTGTACTGAGAAAAACTTGGGTACCAAGACCCTTCTGAAAAGCCTTCAAAAATAAGAGGTAAACTAAGTACCTCTCTCTAAAATAATGGACAACAGGACTCTGTGCAACATAACCAACTCTCTAAGATAGGGATTGGCATAGTCCTTGGATGAATAAGAAGTATGAAATAGCAAGAAATAGTATGAACTAGGAAAACCCGTTGTAAAGTCCATGTTCACTTCATTCTACTTCTAAGTGGGAATACTGAACTCCTGCATAGAACCACTAGGCTTTTGGTTCCAAACCTTAACTTTTTGACAATTAGAGTACTTAGCTACAAACTATGCAATATCCTTCTTTATACCATTCCACCAATAGATTTTATGCAAATCATGGATATCTTAGTGGACCCTGGGTGAAGAGAGGTATGCGCACCATATGCCTCTACAAGAATACACTACCTCAACTTATCTACACACGACACACACAGTCTACCCTGGCAACACAACACACCATCTCCCTATTGGGATAAAATCTCTATCTTCTAATCTTTGACTGACTCCATCAACATAACTAGACTGGGTTCCCAATTTTTCTTTTCTTTCACTTCAGCATCCAAAGAAGATTCTGAACTATGTTGCACCTAAACATTACCCTCAGCTGAATCAACCAAATGGACACCTAATATAGTAAGCTGATGAACTTCCTTAAGTAGCTTTCTATTATCATTCTCAATATAAGCAATGCTACCCACATACAGTTTACTAAGGGAATCTGCTACTATATTAGCCTTACACGGGTGTTACAAAATACTAATGTCATAATCTTTCAACAATTCTAACCCTCTTCTCTGATGTAGATTAAAATCCTTTTGCAAAAACGCACACTGCAAGCTTTTGTGATCCATGAACACATCAACATGCACCCTATACAAATAGTGCCTCCAAATCTTTAAGGCAAACAAAACAACTGCTAGTTCAAGATCATAGGTAGGGTAATTCATTTCATGGGGGTTAAGCTATCTAGCGGCGTAGGAAATGACCTTAGCCTTTTGCATCTAAACACTACCCAAACCAACTTTGAAGGAATCACAGTACATAATAAATGCATCTGAACTATCTGGTAGCATCAAAACTAGGGTTGTGGTGATTCAAGCCTTCAACTCATGAAAAACTCTTCTCACAAGAATCTGACTACTGACTTAACTTCTATTAAGTCAATTTGACATGGGGGATGCAATAGATGAAAACCCTTGAAAAAACCATCTGTAAGAGCCAGCCAAACCCAAGAAACTCCTGATATCTGATGGAGAAATGGGTCTGGACCAATTTCTCACTGCTTCAGTCTTATAAAGCTCAAATCTAATACTATCACCAGAGACAATATGTCTAAGAAAAGCGACTGATCTTAGCCAAAATTTGCACTTATTAAAATTGGCGAACAACTGATGGGCTTTAAGAGTTTGCAATTCTATTCTGAGATGGACTGCATGATTATTTTCATTAAGAGAGTAGACAAGAATGTCATCAATGAAGACTATGATGAATATGTCAAAGTACTGCTTGAACACTTGGTTCATCAAGTCCATAAAGGATACTGGGGCATTTGTTAAACCAAAGGACATGACTAGAAAATCAAAGAGACCATACCGAGTTCTAAAAGCTATTTTTGGAATGTCACATTCTCTAATTCTAAGCTGATGATAGTCGGATTTAAGGTCTATCTTCGAGAAATAACTGGCACCCTGAAGTTGGTTAAACAAGTCATCAATTCTAGGAAGTGGGTACTTATTCTTGATTATGACTTTGTTCAGTTGATGGTAATCGATGCTCATTCTAAGAGAAATATCTTTTTTTTTTGCATAAAAAGGACTGGAGCACCGCATAGGGAAACACTGGGCCTAATGAATCTAGGAGATATTTCAACTATTCTTTTAGTTCTTTGAGTTTAGCTAGAGCCATTTTGTATGGAGAAATTGAGATGGGATGGGTATAATGTCCATTCCAAAGTCGATTTACCTTTTGGGAGGCACTCTGGGAAGGTCTTCAGTAAACACATCTAAAAATTACCTCACTACTAAAGTTGACTCAAGACTAGGTGTCTCACAATTGGAGTCTTTAACTCGAACAAGATAGTAAAATATTCCTTGGATATTATTTTTCTCGCTATAAGGTACGAAAAAAACTGACCCCTAAATGCTGAATACTACCCCTCTATTCTAGGTCTAGTTCATTAGGGAACTAACAATGAACAACTTTGTTTCTAGAATCAACTGAAGCAAAGCATGAATAGAGCCAATCCAAGCTGAGAATGACGACAAAGTCCGTCATCTCTAACTCTACAAGGTCCACCTAAGTAACTTTCTTAGACACTATAACTGAGCAGTTCTTGTATACCCACTGGGTTACGATAGACTTACCCACTGGTGTAGATATTGAAAAGGGATTTGTTCAAGTTTTGGGAATGACTTTGAAGTTGACCGCTGTATAAAGGGTTACAAAAAAAGGAAAGATCCAAGATCTAGCAAGGCATAAACATGTAAATAAAAAATGTACAACATACAAGTGACAAAATTAGGAGAACTTTCCTGATCCTATCAAGAATGAAGTGCATAGAGCCTGTTCTGACACTAAGTGCTAGTATCACTGAAAGCATTACCCTGCTGAGTCGGGCGACTGACTGGGTCTGATGACTGTTGGGACTGTTCCAGTTAGCACACATCCCTTCCCTTATGAGCAACCACTCGATACTACCGAAGCTAATGGCCTGGCTTACCATACCCAAAACTACATCACTGCCAACCCTACACTCTCCCTGATGGTTCTTACGACACTTTTGACAAAGAGGATTCGTGCAACCACTGTTTACACTGCCATTATAGTTAGTGCCTGGCGCCCTATCCCATTTATTATTCTTGAGCTTTGGGATAGAAGCACTTGTTGAAGATGGAGCTAGAGCTGATGATTTTAGATAGAATAGGGGATGGTTACCACCCTCTGACCTCGACTGAGAAAAGTTGAAACTACCTATCCTAACCCTCTTGTTCTATCTTTCTTTCTCCTTAACCTTCTCCTCATAAATATTTTGAGCATGGAACATGATCCTAGATAAGTATATCTCCTTAATAAACATTGTGGTTCTACATTCTTTAATGACACTATCAAATAAACCAGACACAAACTTTCTTATCCTAGACCTGTTATCAGCCACCACATGAGAAGCATACCTAGCAAGATGAGTAAACTTAAGCGAATACTCCTTTACGCTCATATTTACTTGATTTAAATTAATGAAATCCAACACCTTATCTTCCCTTAACTCCAAGGTAAATAATCTATCTAAAAAGGCTGCAACAAACTTTTCCTATTCTATAGGCCCTGCATTTGTGCCCTATCCATTTTCAACTACTTAAACCATGTATGGGCTACATCCTGCAGTTGGTAAGCAGCCAATTCAACACTGTCACTAGAATTCACCCCCATAATGTCTGTTGCCTTCTGCACTATGTCGAGGAATTCCTGGGGATCCTCTTCAGATTTGGCTACTAAAAATGAAATAGGATTTATTCGGGTGAAGTCCCAAATCCTAGTTGTGGTAGTATTGACAAATGGATTTAATGGAATAGCAAATAGTGGAGTGTTCTGAGTTTTTATAGAGTGAGCCAAAGCAGTGAATATGACTCAGAACTCGGCATGCAAAACATGCTCATTCAGCGGATCTTTCTGAACGGGTAGAGGTGTTGGCTGGTTTTTGCTTCTTCTTTTGTTAGTTTTTCTGGGAAGCATGTTCTATAAATGGAAGAAAGAATAAATTAGGAAAATAATTTAACTTGAGCTCCTACACATTCACACGACATAAATACTGAAAGAAGGGAAACTTTTCTTAAACTTTTTGTAGCTTCTTGTCCATCAGAGTTGCACGCTTTATACCTATTCACAAGACACTACTTGACATGCCTTTCAGAATTCCTAGAAAATTTTAAAACCTTAGGCTCTGATAAAAAGTTTGTAACACCCCGAGAGTACACCCTAGGCACCACACGGTGCTTACGGTCATAAGTGACCATAAGCTAACCTATGGGCTCGTACCTGCTAAGAGAACTGAATAATAATAACAAAATAACATATGCGGAATATCTGAATATGCCATAAGGTTTTAGGTATTAAAACATTTCTGAATCATAAATCTGAAAATAACTGTCAAAATCTAACTTTCTGAAAACTGATAAAAATAATGACAAACTGACTAACTGTCTGAAGTGTTTAAAAGACTCTAAAATTAACTGAATAAGAGTTTATGGGAAAGGCCCCAACTAACTCAAACTAACTACTAAACTAAAAGCATGGAAACAAACATAATCGATCCGCAAAATATAAGGACTCACCACGATTGCTACTGCTGATATGCTGGAATATCTAAGTATGGTCGGGAACCAGAGCGATTGAACCTATGATATGAGATATTATAGCAAAAAAAATGAGTATACGATCAGTAATTTAAATGTACCGATATGCTAAATGGGGTTAGGTTGATATGCATGGGCTTATGTATATGAATAATAACTGACTGAATGACATGAGATAATTGAATAACTAATCCAAATACGTAAATACTGTAAAATTTGAGAATACATGGCCAAGCATATAACATGATTCTAAAAATAGTATAGAAACTGAAATATTGAAATCTAATAACTAAATAACTAATAAGTGTATGATATAGTCAATGCAACTTTAAACTTAAGTATACTAAATACTGAATAGAGACTGTAGGAGCTATCATCTAACTGACATGCCCCAATGAGCAAGTTGGGGTCTAACCTATGACCCGAATTGGAAGGGTGTCAGTATCATGCTATGGGTACTAAAACATAGTTGCGTGGATCCACTAAGCTACTGAACAACTAGGATATCAAGCCTAAACTGACGGGTGACACCTGGGCAGAGTCAAGCCTAAGCTATCGGGTGAATCCTCATATCTTATGCTGGCAACGTAGTTTTCGAATTCAGGGACTACTACTAACGACTCTTCCTAACTAATGGAGAAGCCGTCATTCCTTCATTCACTTGGTGCCAAATTCTACTTCTAACTGATCGACACTAGTAGTAATTGACTGAAATTATAGGGCTTGTAACTATTATAAAATCATTCTGTGGATATTCAAAACTAGGTAAGCAGCTAAATTTTGGGTATTTAAACCCCTAGGACCCAATATCAATAATAAAAAGATCATACTAAAACTTTAAGGACATGATATGTAAGAATTTATTCAAAACTCATTCCTTTGGACATTTCATCAAACACTTGCAATGCATGGTATAAGCTAAGCATGAGAATAGTTTTAAATCTTGAAGTAATAAAATGTTTTCCATATTAAAATCACAAATTAAGGTTTAAATTAACGAACAACACTATTCTAACATGTGGGGTTTAACAACAATAATAATTTTGTGTAAACATGGTATAGAATTGTAATTCATGGAAATTCAAGTTAAAAACCATAATAACGTGTAAAAATCACAACTTTGAATTTAAAATTGGATTCTTGGTCTCCATGGGTGAAAATGGCCCATGGATGAACACTTAACATACCTTAACGCCTTGATCTTGAATGAGAATTAACTTTTCTTAGACGTTCTTGGGGTGGGAACCTTAAATTTTTGATTATCTCTTAGAGAGTGTAATTAAATCTTGAAGTTCTTGGGAGATGACCTCAAGGAAAAACCCTACTCTTGTTCTTGAGAATAAAGAGGGTTAAGAGCTTTTAAAACTGATTCATTATAGCTAAGTACGTGGTTTTTGGTAATCTATGTCATGGGGGTAAGGTTTGGGGTGAGGAAAACCCCAAAATACACCTACAAAACCAAATCATAATTGCTGAGATCTTTAGTTGATGACTTATGTTGATAAGTCATCACTTAGGTGATGGCTTATCACCTCAAGTCGTCACTTTTGATGGATTTTGGTCCCTTGCTGGTCATGGGTGACGAATTGGTCTGATAAATCGTCACTTAGGTGACAGGTTTTTACCCCAAGTAGTCACTTGAAAGATGAAGTTGATGTTTTTTGGTTAAGTCTGACGAATTGGGCTGATAAGTCATCACTTAGTTGACAGCTTATCAACTTAGGTAGTCACTTAGTTGACAAACAAACATGCTGAAGTGAAATGAGTATAACTTTTTGCTCTGATATCAGATTAAGGATAAATTGGTATAGTTGGAAAGCTAATTCAATTATCTATCTATTGGTGGATTATGAGGTAAAAAGTTCTTAGTAGAACGAAATATATGCTCATTTGAATTTAACTATAGCAACATCTTTCCCAAGAACTCAATCTGTAAGGGATATTTTGAATCATAATAGCTAGGAGTTATTTGAGACCTTAATATATATCAAACTCACTCATAAAACTACAAAAGAACTATAATTTATTTCTCATGAGCTTGAAGCATGGTTCTAACATTGATTTAGATTCTCGGGGTATTACGTGTTTGGGAAGATTTGAGGCTGAATAGCTGCTACATTTTGCATATGTTTTGACTAAATTTGTGGCTACATTTTAGGCCAATTACTATTGTGGATGGATGCAAACTATTTCTATAATGGTTGCCAATTTTTTGGGCCACACTCTTCTATATTTTTTATCGCTTTTTATTGTATTTGGGCCATAAGCTGCAATAGTTTTTGGGGGCCATTTACCCCACATGAACTATTACATTCGAACTGTTGTTGTACTTGTATGTTTTGTAAATTCCATTTTTCAATTAAGTATTTATCTCGGCCCCAACAACATTGATGCGAAACAAGAAAATAGAAGCAAGATAGGGATTAAAGATACAAAATAAAGAAAGACACAATTAGATTCAAACAATCAAAAGATATAATGGTGAAACTAATCAAAACACCCCATAATTAAGAAATAAAAGCTCCTAATCTATTAGAATCCTCAAAAAGGTAGTAGCCTTACTTTCAAATCCTCGGACAATTGTTGAAAATCAACAAAGGGCTTACAAGCTCTCAAAGGAGGCACAAATATTCAATATCTCAAAAACTAGTAGTTCAACCCTAATAACTTACTATTTATACTAAGTGTTAAAAGAAATAAAGAAAGACCAAATTACCCTTCATTTAAATTACAAGCTAATTTAAAGGTAGACACTTAGAATGTTAAATATCTTCAAGTCATCCATATTGAAACCTTCCAAAGATTCCATCTTCATCCATAAAGCTTAAAATGCTTGAAGGTCCTTATCTTGACTTCTTATGAAAGGCCTTCTTGAATTAGAATCACTTTGATATACATCAAACATAGTGCTCCAACATCTTTGTCTTATGAGACTCCATCACTCCCTTTAATATGTTAAATCTAAGGCCTCAGATTAAATCTACCACCTCTACAATTGGCATATAGTTAAACACACATAAAAAAATTATAGAAATGCACACATAAAAATAGGTAAGCTACGTAAGGTGGATGTCGTGAACCAAGCTAAGTTGATAAGGGCCCACAACTTAAAAGTGTTGAATGAGATTGATCCAAGAAAATATTGTAGCAATGTATAAATATAGTTTAAAACTTATCTCTAGCAGTTAATTTCTTTTTGATAATATTAACGATGAAGACTATGTGTCATATATCAATAGCAAACAAATAGGTGAGGTTCAAAGAACAAACCTCCATATAAGAAGAAATCATCACAGTAAAAGCATCTCCAAATTTGAAAGTTAGAACCCCACATTTGAATAGATAAGGCATGCCCATGATTCTTTTGGTTTGCTCATCTCATTATTATGCTATCGTTATTTATTCTTTTCAATCTTGATTTGATTTCACTTCATGGAGCCAGGACAATAAAAAATAGCCTCTCTACCTCACAAAGGTAGGGTAAGATTTGTTTACATCTACATTTCCCATAATCCACTTATGAGATTACACGAGTATGTTGTTATTGTAGCAAACTTTTTTATTTCAGAAACAAAAATCTTTATGTTTCAGCCCAAACTTCAATACTAAGTTCAAGATATACATTTAAAAACTACAATGAAGTACAATAACTTCAAACACAAGTCCAAATGATCTATCAAAATGAAGTGTTTGTTAACTTTAAGAAAAATGATGAAGAAAAAAATTATAGAACCAAGTCCATCAAATTCACGGTGTCCTTAAGGAATTTATTCCCGTCAAGTACCCGAGGTTATGAAATCTTTCCTCCCAGGATAAAATGATTCTCTTTATAAGAATTGTGGTATCTCAAAGTTTCAGAAACTTCAAATGCACTCAATGATTGATGATCACACAAGATTTTTTAGAAGAAGAAGATGACTATTTTTCAACTCAAAATTGTCCTTACCTGAGAAAAAATTTAGGTATTTATAGTCACGAAGGTGTTGCTTCATGAAGAAAAGAAATGGTTCAAAAAGGTTCACCCCTTCATAAAGGTTCAACTCTTCAAAAAATGTGTGATTCTTCAAAAAAGTCACAATGCATTGGAAAGATCATAACCATTCAATCCAGAAAGGTGTCTATTCAAATTTCATTCTTTCTCTTGGTGTCTTTTAAAAAATACACCTATTTATTTTTCATCCACACCTCTTAAAAACCAAACAATCCCCCCACATGAATAGAGAATGATTCTTTTAACAAAAAATTTATGGAAAAGTGTGTGATCAATAAGCAAAGATTAATTACATTTGGATAAGTAGGTTTTCCTTTGAAATTTCTGTAGTGAACATATATCGGATGCACTTGGTCAATCGGTAGATTTGATATCTTTGAACTACCAAACTTTAATGTACATCTAGACAACACAAGTCATACAATGAGCCTTTTACTATTTATGGTTCTCATGGTTTGTTTATTTCGGCTATGAACACGTCCTGATTTCGTGAGAGCATAGAGAATAGTCCTTTACTGACATTCTCCTTGAAGCGACTTCCACCTCACCCTCTCATAGGTGATTCCTAAATTTTTAATCCTTTAGATCAAACTATTTGGTTAAACCCGCCAAGCTTAGAAATTATTAGAAGGCTTCAAACCATAAGCCTTTTCCTTGTTCTGTAAACATTGTCTTCATCAAGAGATAGGTTGAGTATATTGACAATGTTAAACCACTAGTCATAACTTGGTTTGATCTCCTTGAACCTAGCTCTTGGGATTTCTAGTCTTCTAGGTAGAGTGTCACAACCTGGGGCAGGGGCCTTACTCGCAATGCGCATCCCAAACCACGAAGACCTGAAAGACCCCTTTGCATACTATCATGAACATAATTCATATGAAAAAGAAGTGTGGAAGATATATTGAAATCAAGGAAATCTTATAATTGAAATTATGTCAAACATGTTAAGATAATTCAATAATAAAATCTCATTTATGAATCCTCTACTAAAATACTAATTGTCTAGATTGGGACAAGCCCTCCCCCCCCCCCTCCACGTTGGACCATATACTGAAAAAACTCAACAAATGAATAAATTCCTTCCCAAATATGGATAGCTCACAAGATCTGTCATATCCCAATTCACTACTAATGTGATGAACCATGAGACTACGCCTTAGAATCTATATTATGAGGGTCAATACTTGGAATGTATTGGTATGCATGAAATTCAAAAACACATATATTTCATATAAAATATTCGAGAGCATTATGAAAACAATTCAACATAATTGATATCAAAATATATGGGCATTAGTAAAAACTTCAATCAACCTTGTAAAACAAAGACTCAACTCTTTATTTTAGTTCTGAACTAGATAGCTACCCGACATGGTTTGAAAATACCCTACGGGCTATGCAAGATCCGATATTATCTCATTAGTCAAGTCTCCAATCCGATTTTGTCACAAGGATTGGAATGTTCAACTTGGTATACAACTGCATATAACAAGTATACAGTGACTATTCATATTTTAGGAGAAGATCAATCCCACATCAGCAAAATACGATTTTGGGCTATGAGTTATCCGAACTTGTACCTTCTTTGTTAGCCACTTAACTCTCTTTAAGCACATATTTTTGACTCTTAAAACATGCATGCATACTTTCTTAAAATATGGTCTGAAGTCTAAAAATTATGTAGTTTGGTATGGTCTGAGTCTATCATGGCATTTGTCTAATTTGGTATTGTCATACCAATACTTGCAAGCCATATAAGCGATATCATAACATGTCATATTATGTCATAGTCTTTTTATTTAACAAGCATGTTATTTAACCACCAAAAAGTTAAACATCATATGCGAGTTCTTATTTCAAATAGCATCTAAAAATTTATACAAAAACATCCGCTTTTCAAGACTTTAATATAAGATGGCCATCTCTTGCATAAAATCACATGAAATCTTCCATTAAAACAAAAGAGCATTTAGAAAAGAAGAAAACACCCTTGTATTGGAACATTAAACAATGTCAATCCATAATTGATAGTAAATAATTTAATCTCAAGCCTTTAATTATACGTTTGAACAACCCATAACATGATAAGATAAATAGATTTTATGGTGAGAGAGGGAATCTAAAATAATCATGCTCTTAAATCAATTCTCGAAACTCATGACATATAAACACATGAATATAACTCAAGAAACTTTAAAACCCATAATGTATACATATATATATATTTTAAAGCTTATTAAAACATCATACCCATGTCCATGAAAGTTAGGATAATTCTACATATCTTTTTGATGAACAAAATTCGAGATATCTTGAATCTAAGCCTTGAAAGTATGAGTTTGAAAAAAACCCTAACTTCTTTATCTCTTGAGAGTTGAGAAGAGAATGGGCGATGTGAGACTAATATCTAATGAGAAAATAGCATTTAATGTGTGATTTAAGTCATAGAGGTAGGGTTTGAAGTAAGGAAAAGACCAAATTACCCCTAAAGAAGCCAAAAAAATTATAGGGATTCTTTGACTGAGGACTAGGTTGACAACCCGTCAATTAGTGACGTCTCGTCACATGAGTCATCAAATCTAGAAAGATATTTCCATTTACTAATTAAGGATGACGACTTGGGTTGATGGCTCGTCACCTGGATGATGTCTCATCAACTTAATCGTCACCTTCTGGCTGATAGACACTCCAAAGTAAAATTAGCATAACTTTCTACTCTGATATTGGATTAACATGAAATTGGATGTGAGTAGACTCGATGATCATTAATTTTATAGGTTACAGTACACCTAACGCATTATATTCTAGGAGTAGTAGTCGTTGTAAGTTGACCTTAGTTGAAATATCAACTATAACTGAAATGACAGAAAAGTTCTCAACTCTACTTTGAAATAGAAAATTTTACGATCTAAATTCATCTCCAAAGATGTTCCCACATTGTATAATTTATCATCACACTTGTATTGACGTAGAATCATTAGGTTTGAGTCTATATACGAAGGAATGATGGTTTGAATTCTAGCTTGAAAATATAGGGTGTTACATTATCTCCCTCTTGAATCGCTCATCCTCGAATGATGGGTAGGAACTTGTTGAATCTATAGAAGTATGGAATAAAGGACATAAATTTACATTAGGAATTCTCCATCAACAAAACATACATAGGAATAAAAATAAAAACACTTCATTACATGACTAGGTAAATCGTTTAAGCATGAATCATGAGGTAACGATACTTGATATGGACATGATCTTGGCATTAGTTCTATGAAAAATGATCAAAACAATATAAGGCATGAGTTTATTTGGTGATCATAGGTTTTGATTTATATGATACATGACATGAAATAAGGTTTTTGTAGGACATAACAATAGAGGTATCCTTAACCTTACATGATACGAACAATAGACCTTCAATCCAGTGGAACTACTAGACTATGCTCTATACAATGAGTTACACACTACATCATTCCAAATTTTTATTTCCCCACAACATACCTAACTACAAGAGTCTGAGTTCTCCTGCATAGTACATCTATGTTGATGCCTAATTTGGATTTAAAAGATGCTAGCTAAGTTATGGGACCCTATACTTTACATCCCTTTAAGAATAATACTCCATATTATCTCTATAATCAAACAATCTCAAGTAACAATCAAGGAGTACTAACCAAATAACACAATAGTTTGTGTGTCTATCAATCACAACATTCAAGCTTATCTTTACTACACCCACTTTATGGAGCTCCCCACTAAAACCAGCAACTGAAATCACTCTCACCAAGATTTTTACCATATATCCACTTCCTAATTATTTCACATAAATAAAGTTTATCTCTCCGTTCCCTCTTCATCTATAACCTTAGATCGAGTAGCCACACCTAAAACTTTCACATTAAAAAAAATCTATTCCCTTATCTAAAATATTTCCTTCTATATCCACTACCATCCTATCATAAGGAGGGTCATTGAGGGACTAGAATAAAAACATCTGAGATGGAAGTAACACTGCTCAATTTTTTTATTCCTATTTGTCTTATTACCCAAAGTGAGATCTGCGAAGTGAGATACAGTATAATAGGCATGAAATACTTCATAGCAAACACCTAGATCATAGATAGAGGGTCATTTGGATAAAAACATAGCATAGCATGATTTCTTATATGTCACGACCCGAATCGAGGCCCTAGACGCGATGGGAATCTTAAACCATAAAGGCCCGAGAGCCCTTCTATATAACACCCCATACTTTTACCTGGCTTAGATTCATCATAAAAATATTAAAGACTTGCTTTAAAGATGAATACATTTTTATATATATGGAATTTTGAAGATTTTGACTTTTTATTATGTGGGAAATTGAATAAGATTTCCATCAATATAAAATTCACCCAAATCTGACACCCTAGCGAAGAGTTATGGCCATTTTAGTAAGACAGCGTACCACCTGAACCATCAGCGCATCGCCGAGCCTGCCAAAATGGAAATTGTCAAAAACTAGTAAGCCACTGTGATATTGGAACTTTGCGCCAAGGCTCAATTCAAGAATTGTCCTTTTCCAGTGTTCCAACGTGATACCACTGCATCGTAGTGAACTTTTAGGTCTCAATCAAAGTGGCAACGCGATATTACCGTGTTGTGCCACCATACAATTTTCCAGTTGTCATTTTCTAGTGGCTTGGCACCGTAGTGGCATGTTGCACCTGGTACAGATTGGGAAATTTCATGAAAAATTAAGGTTGCGCCCAGGGTAAAAATAGTCCTTTCCTATGATTTTATTCTGCCCAGATGTGGGATTTAAGCCCTAAAAATATTTAAACACTTTCTTATTGACTTTTCCCCAAAAATCAAAAGGTATTTCTCTCTCAAGAAAACAAACTCCTAGCTCTCAAGAATCAAGGTCAACTGTAAGACCCCACAAAATTTTTTTTAGCTGAATTCATTTCTTTAAGCTTGTTAAGGGGTCCCATACTTAGAAAATTCTAGTTGAGTATTTAGACTTAGTGTTATTTTGGCCTTTGCAAGTTGGCGATCTTATTTTGCGACATTTATGTCCATTAAATGTCAATATTTGAGTTAATTCATGATCATGAATGTTAATAGGTGTTCCTGAATAAGTTTTTGATTTTTTAGACTTCGTTTGAAGTACCTTTGGAATCCTAAACCAGCAAATCAATGCGATCTTGATGTGTTGCGTTGACAATCACCTTGATAAATGTTTTCCCCAGCTCCCAGTATCCAATTCTAGTGAACCGATGCAAATTCGATGTAACGCATTAGCTATTGCGTCGATGCCAACGATGCGATGCATCATCCTGCCCATTGATGGTTCAGTTACTGTCATTAAAAAGATGCATACTCAGGGTTAATTGAGTCTTTTTCCTATGCCCTTCGACCCCCATAACACAAAATTTAGCCCATTTTTTGCAAGTTATATTCATTCATTCACAAATCTCTCAAGAACGAAACACTAGGAGGATCAATTTCAAATCAAGAACTCAAGAAACCACCCCCAATATTTTAGAAATTTTCAACCAAGATATGTTAAGTGTTCATCCAAAGATTTCCTTCCACCCTTGGAGTTCAAGAAACCTTTTTGAAATTACAAGTTAAAGGTTTTAACAAAATTCATGATTCGATTTGACCATGTTTATGATTATTACGTTGATGGGGTTTTCAAATACATGGTTAGTTGCAAGATTCATATGAAATCATTTATTTTATGTGCAGTGTCATGTGAATTTATGCTAAAGCTTTGAGATTGTGAATTTGGTGTTGAAATTGTGATGCTCTCATATTTCTTAGTGTTATGTGCATGTACTATGCCCTCCAGGTGTTTGATCAAATGTTCATGGGAGTAGAATAATGAAATTATAGCATGCTAACATGTATTTCCCATTCATGTACAATTTAATCATTAAAAGTGGCTGAGTAAATGTCTCTATGAATGAACTATAGAATAGTATGCATTGTTATGACTTTTACGACTATGCTATGCTTTACCTTTAATGCTATCAAGTCTTGGGGATATTTATACACCATTTAGCTATTTACCTAGAGACAGTGTCAGTTACAAAATAATATAAGTCATGTTACGATCAGTAGTACTCTCAGTCAGTTACAGGACTCAGGAAAATTTAGTAGTACTCAGTAATTAGTCTCAGTTCAGTATGCAGTTCAGCACACAGTAGTATCCAGTTCAGAACTCAGTAAAATCAGTCAGTACATAGAATTGAGCCAGTAATCAGTTCAGTACAAAGTGAACTCAGAATCAGTCTAGTTCAGTTCAATAAAATAAGTTCAGTTCAGTTATACAGTACGATCAGTAACAGTTTTGTCAAACCTAGTACAATTTAGTATTGTGTTTAGTGTCTATTCATTTGGCAGTAGGATTCAGCATCGAGTGAACACAAGAATGGGGATTCACCTGCAAGTAGAGGCTGAAATCCTTAAAAGCAATCCTAGCATTTCAGAACTACGTAACCAGTGTAGGTTGAGATATCTTCCTAGGAAACTAGGTTTGATATATCTCATTTGAATTTTACTAACAGCGAGGGTTGACGGATGAGCTTCCTATTAGAGAGGTTTAACTCATAACTTGTCCTTACCTGTGGCACGGTATTGATACCCTTCCAACTGGGTTACTGGTTGGACCCCAAATCAGTTAGAGAAGTGGTATGTCAGTTATATAATTACTTCCCACAGTCTCAGTCTCAGTCTCAGATTCAGTCTTAGTATAAAACTCAGTCCAGTTCTATAGATTTAAGACTGTTAGATACAGTCGCTTAGCTCATTTTGGAACTTAATATAGTTATATAAATTCAGGGCTATCAGGGAAAGTCATTCAGTTATCAATAATTTAGTATTATTATACTCAGATATCAGTTAATCAGCATTAACATTTAGTATCCAATGTTATCATGATGTTAGTCATAGTATAGTATTTATGCATGTACTCTCATTCAGTCATATTGATGATATTCAGCTAGAATTGATCATGCATTTGAACCCATTCATTTCAGCCTACCTCATTGAGCATACCAGTATATTCAAAGCAGTGACACATTTCTTTCTTTTGCACTATGATGTCTTATATCATAGGTTCAGACGCACGGGCTCCCGAGCACTCTTTGTAGTTTAAATTCTCAACATACAGAGTTAGTGGTGAGTTCTTATTACTTTAGGACCTGATTATTTATTTCAGCATTTCAACTCATTTTAGTAGTCGGATTTAATTGGGGACTTGTCCCATCATCTCCACAGTTTAGATAGTTTAGAGGCTTTTCAGACTAGAGTATTTTCAGACAGTTGTTCTATTTTCCGTATAGTTTTCTGTATTGATGTTTAGTTTTGGTATTATGATACCATATCCCATATTATTTATATTATTAAACCTTAAGTCTAGTTTTCTACCTACTTTCTGTATATTTTATAGTATCATTGTTTAGCTATTGCAACAGGTACTAGTCATGTTAGCTTCTGGACCTTAGGGATTATGAGCACTGTGTAGCATCTGGGGTACAAACACGGGGCATTACAAACTTGGTATCAGAGCCTAAGGTTCAATAGAGTCCTATGAAGTATGAAAGCTGCATCTATTAGAGTCTTGTGTATGAGTGTGTTGCATGCCATACTTATGGAAAGGAGGCTACGAGATATTTTAGGAAAAGTTTCCCTTCTTTCAGTATTCATGTCGTGCGAGTGAGAATGAGCTCTAGTTTAATTATTAGTTTAATCCGATCTCTCTTATTTATAGAATATATCTCCAAAAAGGACTAAGGAAAGATGAACAGGAGAACAGTTAAAACCTCAGCCCGGTAAGTAGATCTACTGGACGAGCACGTCTCTCATATAGAATTCAGGGTTGTATTTACTATTCTAGCCAATTCAGTTGCAACTCAAAATGAATGTCTAGCTGATATTTTGGCTAACCTGGTGGCTAAAACTACTGCAGCCAGGATTCGAGACTTCACCCAAATGAATCCTCCCTTATTCTTAGGTTCTAAGTCTAAAGAGGATCCACAGGAGTTCTTCAATTAGGTTTAGAAAGTCATAGAAATCATGGGAGTGAATTCTAGTCAGAGTGCTAAGTAAACCATATATCAGCTACAAGATGTAGCCCATACGTGGTTTAAGTAGTGGAAGGAGGATAGGGGTGTAGATGTAGAGCCCATAGAATGGGAAGAGTTTGCTACAACCTTCTTAGATAGATTCTATCCGTTAGAAATGAAAGAAGTAATAGTTTTAGAGTTTATCAATCTCAATCAAAATAGTATGAGTTTGAAAAAGTATTCTCTCAAGTTTACTCAGTTAGCCAGGTATGCTCCCCATGTAGTGGAAGATAATAAATCCAGAATGAGCAAGTTTATGTCTGAGGTATCGGGTAGAGTGGTTAAGGAGTGCAGGACTGTGATGCTGATTAGAGAGATGGACATATCTAGGATTATGGTCCATACTCAACCAATTAAGGAACAAAAACTTAAGAAGAAGAAGAGAGAAAATAAGAGATCCAGAATGGGTAGCTTTAGTTTTGCCCAGCCAAGGTCAGAGAGTAGTGACCTTTCTCAGTTTAGTCAGAAGTTTTTAGCCCTAGTTCCATCTTCAGCTAGTACACCAATACCAAGGTTTAGGAATAACAATAATAATAGGGTGCCAGATTCCAAAACCCAGAGTAGTGCAAGCGGTGTTCGTACTAATACACTTTGCAAAGTATGTGGTAAGAATCATAGGGGTATGTGTAGATCCAGTAGTGATGTGTGTTTGGGATATGGTGAGTCAGGTCACAGAGTCTGAGACTGTCCTAAGGCTGGTCTACGAAGTCAGAATAGTCGCCTTTCAGCTTAGTTTAGTCGCCCGAATCAGTAGGGTGTCACTTCCAGTGCCGCTAGTAGGCAGCACCCAAATATGTATTATGCAATTTAGTCCAGGAAAGATCGGAAAAGTTCCTGTGATGCGGTCACCAGTACATTATAGACCTCTCATTTACAAGTTTATATCTCATTAGATCCAGAAGCTTCTCTATCTTTTGTAAATCTTTGCATAGCAGTTAACTTTAAGTCAGACCAAATATTAACAAAACATTTCTCATCCTCTACCCTAGTGGGTCAGTCTATCATAGCCTGGCGGGTATACAAAAATTGTCCGATTATAAAATCTTAGGAAGTCAGGCTTCCAAATTTTCTTAGTAATATTAGTATGTGTAGAAAAGTAATGTGTGGGAATGAAGCCCAATCCATTTTTACCTCAGTTCAAAGTTTTGTACTTCAGTTATCACGATACATATGCATTCTTTATGTCTTAGCTCCATGAACACAACTTATATTCACATACTTTTCATAGAATCATGTGCGTTTCCAGTTCTTAGTATGGAGAGTTCTTGTTAACTCAGTAGTACGAATCATGTTCCATAAATATAGAAACTCCAAACTCAGGTCATGTATCTCATGGCTTACAGTGTGTTCAGTGCTAGTTACCATCTAAATTATAGTCTCAGTTACAACCTTAGTTTTAGTGTCAATCTCAGTCTAGTAATCAAATAAGAAACTCGATTCAATTTTAAGTTTTATCGAGCATAGCGTATAGTTATCAGTTACTCAGTTATTGGTATGTTAGTACCTCAATTTATAGAATATTTTAGAACCATGTTATACGCTTGGTCTTGCATTCTCAAAAAATACAACTTTCACAAATTTATGCTCAGTTATCTGATATTACCCGGTTATTCCTTACCTCGTATGCATGATACTCTATAGTTTCAGTCCAGTTTTTAGGTTAAGTATAGTTCAGTCTTGCTAACCCAGTATTTAGCTATCAGTCATTTAGTTAATCAGATAAGTTAGTATATTTATATATTCATGCTCAACGCCCATGGGAAAACTTTCAGTAGTCTCAGGTAAAGTTTCGTAATGAGATAGAGAGTGTAGTTGAAAGAGTGTAAGATAAAATCTCTAGTTGAGAATAAGTTTTCAGTATGAGTTAGTCCGTAAATCTGGTAATTCAGTGTAGCAGTCAGATGGACAAATTTGTGTGGTATGGTTTTCCATGTTTCCATCTAGTCGCATAATCTGAAGTGTCATGAATGTAACTATTCTAAGATGAAAAAACCAGGTAGTTCCGTGTTTAGCTCAGTTAATGTATTATGTCTTAGTTTCATATCCCAGATATTCAATCAAAATTCAATTCGTAGGTTCCTTGTGCATTGCCTCAGTTTTTCCTTAGTATCTCAGCTAAGTCAGTATTCTTTGGGGGACATAATGTCCCAAGGGGGAGATGTACTATAACCCCGAGCTTTCATGTCCTAAAAATGTTCCAGTTCTCTTCACATAACAAATTTAGTTTGGAATAATGGGTACTCATAGGATATCCCTCAAGTTCCAATCTTAGCCGTAAGCCACGTTTTCAAGGGGCTCAGTTTAGTTCACGATATTCATTTCATATATCACATTTCAGTCTCAGTCCTATTCTCATGGTCCTATTTATGCGTACTCCAATAATGATCTTTGGTTCATCAGTATTTTTCAGTTTAAGTAATAGTTTTTTCCTTGAACTTACTCTGTTCTATGTTTAAATTACCTTTACAAACTTGGTATCAATTATCATTGCATATTCAGTCATGCATTCATGAGTCAGTTCAGTCATGTATTCATGCATCAGATATGCATGTTCAGTTTGATAAAATTTAGCTTATCAGAAATTCCAGCCATGCATTCATGAATTAGCTTAGTCATGTGCCCATGCATTAGATATGCATGTTGAGTATTAAAACTCAATATATCAGTATTTTTGATCATGCAATCATGATTCAGCTGTGCATGTCCAGTATGTAATTTTAGGTTATCATTTCCCCCATCTTAGTTAGTCTCATTCAAGGACGAATGTTCTCAAGGGAGAGATAATTTAAGACCCCGCAAAAAAATTCTTAGCTGAATTCAGTCCTTTAAGCTTGTTAAGGGATCCCAGACTTAGAAAATTCTTGCTAAGTATTCATACTTAGTGTTATTTTGGACTTCAAAAGTTGGAAATTGTATTTTGTGACCTTTACATCCATTCAATGTCAATATTTGAGTTAATTCATGATCAGGAATATCAATAAGTGTTTCCGAAAAGGTTTTGGATTTATTAGGCTTCGTTTGAAGCACCTTTGGAATCATAAACTAGTGAATCAATGCGATCTTGATGAATCAGGTCGACTATCATGTTGTTAAATGTTTTCTCCAGCTCCCAACGTCCAATTTTAGTGAACCGACGTGGACTAGATGCTGCGCATTGGCTATCGTATTAATTCTAATGATGTGGCACGGAGTCCTGTGCATCAATGGTTCAGTTTACAGTCATTACAAAGCCGCTTCCTCAGGGTTAATTGAGTCTTTTTCCCATGCCCTTCAGCCCCCATATCATGAAATTTAGCCCTTTTTTAGTAAGTTATATTCATTCTTTCATAAATCTCTCAAGAATAAAACCCTAGGGGGATCAATTTTAAATCAAGAACTCAAGAAACCACCACTAATCTTTTAGAATTTATCAACCAAGGTATGTTAAGTGTTCACCCAAGGGTTTCCTTCAATCCTTGGAGTTCAAGAAACCTTTTTGAAATTATAAGTTAAAGGTTTTAATGAAATTCATGATTTAGTTTGACTATATTAATGATTATTATGTTGATGGGGTTTTCAAATCCATGATTAGTTGCAAGATTCATGTTAAATCATTTATTATATGTGTAGTATCATATAAATTCATGCTAAAGCTTTGAGATTGTGAATTTGATGTTGGAATTGTGATTCTCTCATGTTGTCTAGTTTTTTGAATAATGAAATTATAGCATGCTAAAATGTATTCCCCATTCATAAACAAATTAATGCATTACAAGTGTTTGAGTAAATGTCTCTATGAATGAACTATAGACTAGTATGCATTGTTATGACTTTTACGACTATGCTATGCCCTACTTTTCATGCTATCGAGTCTTGGGGGTATTTATACCAAATAATTTAGTTGGTTACCTAGAGCCAGTATCAGTTATAGAATAATCTAAGTTATGTTACGATCAGTAGTACTTCAAGTCAGTTATAGGTCTCAGGAAAATTTAGTAGTACTCAGTAATCAATCTCAGTTCAGTATGTAGTTCAGGACACTGTAGTATCCAGTTTAGAACATAATAAACTCACTTAGTTGACATAATTTAGTCAATAATCATTTCAATACTCAGTGAACTCAGAATCAGTCCAGTTCAATTCAATAAAATCAGTTCAATTCCATTATACAGTACGATTATTAATAGTTTAGAAATAGTTTTTCCTTACCCGTGGCACAATATTGACACCCTTCCAACTGGGGTTACAGGTTGGACCCTAAATTAATTAGAGAAGGGCCATGTCGGTTAGATATTACTTCCCACAGTCTCAGTCTCAGATTCAGTCTCGGTATAAAACTCAGTTCTGTTCTACAGATTCAGAACTATCAGATATAGTCGCTCAGTTTATTTTAGAACTCAATACAGTCCCACAGATATAGTACTCTCAGATACAGTGACTTAGTTATTAGTAATTCATATCAGTATACTCAAATATCAGTTAATCAGTATTCAGATTTATTATCCAATGTTATCATGATTTCAATTACAGTATATGTATTCATGCATGTACTCTCATTCAGTCATATTCATGATATTACGTTAGCATTATTCATGTATATTAATCTATGAATTTCAGCCTACCTCATTGAGCATACCAGTACATTTAAAGTACTGACACATGCCTTTCTTTTGCGCTATGATGTCTTATATCATAGGTTCAGACGCTGGGCTCCCGGGCACCCTTAGCAGTTCAAATTCTCAATATATAGAGTTAGAGGTGAGTTATTATAGTTCAAGGAAGTGATTTTTTATTTTAGTATTTTAGTTTATTTCAGTAGTCGAAATTACTTGGGGACTTGTGCCATCAACTCCATAGTTCATACAATTTAGAGGCTTTTCATACTAGAGTAATTTTAGACAGTTGTACAGTTTTTAGTATTGATGTTTAGTTTTGATATTGTGATACCATATCCATTATTATTTATAGTATTAAACCTTATGGCCTATTTTTTGCCTACTTTCCACATATTTTATAGTATCATTATTCATCTATTGTAGCAGGTACCAGTCATGGATTATCTTGTAGTCTTTCAAGATTATTAGCATTGTCTAGCATCCGGGGTACAGACTCAAGGCATTATAAACTTGGTATTAGATCATAAGGTTCAACAGCGTCCTAGGAAGTATGAAAGCCGCATCTAGTAGAGTCTTGTGCATGGGTGTGTTGTGCGCCACACTTATGGACAGGAGGCTACCAGATGTTTTTGGAAAAGTTTCAGTATTTATGTCATGTGATTGAACATGAGCTCCAGTTAAATTCTCAGACTAATCCTGTCTTTTCCATTTATAAAATATGCCTCCAAAGAGGACTAAGAGAAGAAGAATGGGAAACCAGTTAGAAGCTTAGCCTGTTCAAAAAGATCCCCAAGATGAGCATGTCTCTCATACAGAATTCAGGGTTGTATTCACTACTCTAGCCAATTCAGTCGCAACTCAAAATGAATGACCAACTACTCTTTTAGCCAACTAGTGGCCAATACTACTACATCCAGGATTCGAGACTTCACCCGAATGAATCCTCCCTTATTCTGAGGTTCTAAGTCTGAAGAAGATTCACAAGAATTCCTCAATTAGATTTAGAAAGTCACAGATATCGTAGGAGTGAATTCCAGTGAGAGTGCTGAGTTAGTCGCCTATCAGCTATAAGGTATAGCCCCTATGTATTTTAAGTAGTGAAAGGAAGACAAAGGTACAGGTGCATAGCCCATAAAATAGTAAGAGTTTCCTATGGATTTCTTAGATAGATTCTTTCCCTTAGAGCTGAAAGAAGACAAAGTGTTAGAGTTCATTAATCTCAAACAAAGCAGGATGAGTGTGAAAGAGTATTCCCTCAAGTTTACTCAGTCAGCCAAGTATGCTCCCCACGTAGTGGTAGATAATAAATCCAGAATGAGCAAGTTTGTGTCTGGGGTATTAGGTAGAGTGGTTAAAGAGTGCAGGACTTTGATGTTGATTAGGGAGATGTACATATCCAGGCTTATGGTCCATGCGCAACTAATTGAGGAACGGAAAATTGAGAAGGAGAGAGAAAATAAGAGAGCTAGAATGGGTAGCTTTAGTTTTTCCCAACCAAGGTCTGAGGGTGGTGACCATTATAGGTTTAGTCAGAAGTTTTTAGCCCCAGTTCCATCTTCACCTAGTACACCAACACCAAGGTTTAAGAATCACAATCATGATGGGGTGCCAGACTCCAAAACCTAGAGTTGTACAAGCGGAGTTCGTACTAATCCGCTTTGAAAAGAATATGGTATGAATCATAGGGGTATGTGGAGATCCAACAGTGATGTGTGTTTTTGATATGGCGAGTCAGGTCATAGAGTTTGAGACTGTCCTAAGGCTAGTCTACGAAGTCAGCACAGTCGTCCTTCAGCTTAGTCAGGTCACCCAAATCAGCGGGGTGCCACTTCTAGTGCCGCCAGTGGGCAGCGCCCAAATAGGCATTTTGCACTTTAGTCTAGGAAATATCAGAAAAGTTCCCCTGATGCGGTCATTGGTACGTTATAGACCTTTCATTTACATTTTTATATCTCATCAGATCCAGGATCTTCTCTATCTTTTGTAACTCTTTGCATAACTATTAACTTTAAGTTAGACCAAATATTAACAAAACCTTTCTCAGCCTCTACCCTAGTGGTTCAGTCTATCATAGCCTGGTGGGTATACAGGAACTTTTCGGTTATGATATCTCAGGAAGCCAGGCTTCAAAATTTTAGTAGTAATATTAGTATATGTAGAAAAGTAATAGGTGGGAATGAAGCCCAATCCGTCTTTACCTTAGTTCAAAGTTTTGTACTTCAGTTATCACAATACCTGCGCATGCTTTATGTCTCAGCTCCATGAACACAACTTATATTTACACACTTTCCATAGAATCGTGTACATTTCTAGTTGTTAGTATTAGGAGTTCTTATTCGCTCAGTAGTACGAAATAGGTTCCATGAACATGGAAATTCCAAACTCAGGTCAAGTAGCTCATGACTTCTGTACTCATGCCTTATAGTGTGTTCATTCATAGTTACCATCTTATAGTGTGTTCATTCATAGTTACCATCTAAATTGTAGTCTCAATTACAACCTTAGTTATAGTGTCAATCTCAGTCTAGTAATCAGATCAGAAACTCAGTTCGGTTTTAGGTTTTCTCAACCACAACATACAGTTATTAGTTAGTTATTAGTATTTTAGTACCTTAGTTTGCAGAATACTTTAGAACCATGTTATACGCTTGGTTTTGCATTCTCAAATAATACAGCTTTCATAAATTCATGCTCAGTTATCTCATATTACTCGATCAGTCTTTACCTAATATGCATGATCCTCTAAAGTTTTAATCCAGCTATTTTGGTTAAGTACAATTCAGTCTTACAGACCCAGTATTTAGCTATCAGTCATTTAGTTAATTAGATAAGTTAGTATATTTATGAATTTGTGCTCAACGCCCATGGGAATACTTTTAGTAGTCTTAGGTAAAGTGTCTTAATGAGGTATAGAGTGAAGTTAAAAGAGTGTAAGAGAAAAGCTCCAGTTGAGAATAATTTTTCCATATGAGTTAGTCCATAAAGGCAGTAATTCAGTTTAGCAATAAAACAAACAAATTTGTGTGGTGTGGATTTCCATCTTTCCATCTACTTGCACTATCCGAAGTCTCACGAACGTAAATATTCTAAGATAGACCAACCAGGTAGTTGCATGTAGAGGTCAATTCATGTATCATGTCTAAGATTTAGATCCCAGATATTCAGTCATAATTCAATTCGTAGGTTCCTTGTTCATCGCCTCAGCTTTTCCTCAATATCTCAGTGTGTTAGTATTATTCAAGGGACATAATGTCCCAAGGGGTAGATGCACTATAACACCGAGCTTTCATGTCCTAAACCTCCCACTTCACTGGACATAACAAGTTCAATTTGTAATAGTGGGTAGTCATAGGTTGACCCTTATATTCTAATCTCAGTAGTAATCCACGTATTTAAGGGGCTCAGTTCAGTTCACGATATTTAATTCATCTATCACATTCCATTCCCAGTTCTATTCTTATATTCCCATTCATGCATACTTTGAAAATGATCTTGGGTTCATCAGTATTTTCCAGTTTAAGTAATAGTTTTTCCTTAAACTTACTCAATTCCATGTTCAGATTACTTTTTCAAAGTTGATATCAGTTATCGTTACATATTTAGTCATACATTTATGAGTCAGTTCAGTGATATATTCATGCATTAGATATGCATGTTCAGTTTGAGAAAATTCAGCTTATTAGAAATCCCAGCCATGCATTCACAAATTAGCTCAGTCATATACCCCTGCATTATATATGCATGTTTAGTATGAAAACTCAGCATATCATTAGTTTCAGTCATGAATCATGCTTCAGTTGTGCATGTCCAGTATGTACATTAAGTTTATCATTTCCCCTATCTTAGTCAGTTTCATTCAAGGATGAATGTTCTCAAGGGAGAGATAATGTAAGACTTCACAAAAAATTATTAGGTAAATTCAGTCCTTTAAGCTAGTTAAGGGGTCCTAGACTTACAAAATTCTAGCTAAGTATTCAGACTTATTGATGGTTTGGCCTTTGATAGTTGAAAATCTTATTTCGCAACTATTACATCTATTAAATGTTGATATTAGAGTTAATTCGTGATTAGGAATGTCAATAGGTATTTTCGAACAAGTTTTGGATTTTTTAGACTACGTTTGAAGCACCTTAGGAATCCTAGACCAGTGAATCAATGTGATCTTAACGTGTCGCGTCGACCATCGCATTGATAAATGTTTTCCCCAGCTCCTAGCCTCCATTTCTAGCGAACCAATGTGGACTCGATGTGGTGCGTTGGCTATCACTTTGATGCCAACAATGTGGTACATCACCCCATGCATCGATGATTCAGTTTACAGTCATTAAAAAACTGCGTCCTTTGGGTTAATTGAGTCTTTTTCCCATGCCCTTCAGCCCACATAACACAAAATTTAGCCCTCTTTTAGCAAGTTATATTCATTCTTTCACAAATCTCTCAAAAATGAAACCCTCGGGGGATCAATTTCAAATCAAGAACTCAAGAAACCACCACCAACCTTTCAGAATTTAGCAACCAAGGTATGTTAAGTTTTCATCAAAGGGTTTACTTCCACACTTCGAGTTTAAGAAACAATTTTGTAATTAAAAGTTAAAGGTTTTAATGAAATTCATGATCTGATTTTACTATGTTCATGATTATTAACTTGATGGGGTTTTAAAATCCATGATTAGTTACAAGATTCATGTGAAATAATTTATTATATGTGTAGTGTCATGTAAATTTATGCTAAAGCTTTGAGATTGAGAATTTGGTCTTGAGATTATGATGCTCTCATGTTGTCTAGTGTTATGTGCATGTACTATGCCCTCCAAGTGCTTGATGAATTGTTCATGTGAGTTCAATAATGAAATTATAGCATGCTATCATGTATTCCCCATTCATGTACAAGTTAATGCATTACAAGTGTTTAAGTAAATGTCTCTATGAATGAACTATGGACTAGTATGCATTGTTATGAATTTTACGACTATGCTATGCTCTACTTTTCATGCTATTGAGTGTTGGGGGTATTTATACATGACAATTTAGCTATTTTTCGAGAGCCAGTGCCAGTTATAGAATAATTTAAGTCATGTTACGATCAGTAGTTGTCTCATTCTGTTAAAGGTCTCAAGAAAATTTAGTAGTACTCAGCCATCAGTCTCAATTCAGTATGGAGTTAAGGAAACAGTAGTATTTAGTTCAGAACTCAGTAAACTCAGTTAGTTCATAGAATTTAGTTAGTAATTAGTTTAGTACTCAGTGAACTTAGAATCAGTCCAGTTCAGTTTAGTAAAATCATTTTAGTTTAGATTTACAGTACTATCAGTAATAGTTCAGTCCAACCTAGTACAGTTTAGAATTCAATCCAGTTTCTATTCAGTTGGGAGTAGGATTCAGAACTGAGTGAACCTAAAGATGGGGAATCACCTTCCAATAGAGGGTGAAATACTTAGAATCAATCCTTGCATTTCAGAACTACGTAGCCAACATAGGTTGAGATATCTTCCTGCAAAACTAGGGTTGATATATCTCAATTGAGTTTTCCTATCAGTGAGGGTTGAAGGAAGTGCTTCCTATAAGAGTGGGTTAAATCACAGATTGTTCTTACCCATAACATGATATTGACACCTTTCCAACTAGGGTTACAGGTTGGACCCCAAATCATTTAGAGAAGGGGAATATCAGTCATATGATTACTTCCCACAGTCTCACTCTCAGATTCATTGTCAATACAGAACTATGTCCAGTTCTATAGATTCAAGACTGTCCAATATAGTCACTCAGCTCATTTCAGAAGTCAATACAGTTCCACAGATTTAGGACTGTCAGATACAATCATTTAGTTATTAGTATTTCAGTATCAGTACACTCAGATATCAGTTAACCAGTATTTAGATTTAGAATCCAGTGTTATCATGATTTCAATTACAGTAGATGTATTCATGCATGTATTCTCATTCAGTCATATTCATAATATTCAGTTAGCATTGTTTCTGTATATGAACCCATTGATTGAAACCTACCTTACTGAGCATACCAATACATTCAAAGTACTGGCGCATGCCTTTCTTTTATGCTATTATGTCTGATATCATAAGTTCAGATGCACGGGCTCTCGAGCATCCTTAGCAGTTTAGATTCTCAACATATAGAGTTAGTGATAAGTTCTCATAGTTTGAGGATGTTATTAATTATTTCATTATTTTAGTTCATTTAAGTAGTCGGAGTTAGTTGGGGAATCTTCCCATCAACTCCATAGTTCAGACAGTTTAGAGGCTTTTTAGACTAGAGTATTTTCAGACAATAATTTTGTTTTCAATATTGATGTTCAGTTTTGGTATTGTGATACCGTATCCAGTATTATTTATAATATTGAACCTTATGGTCAGTTTTCTGCCTACTTTTTGCATATTTAACAGTATCATTATTAAGTTATTGCAGTAGGTACTAGTCATGGGTTTGCATGGGGTCCTTTGAGATTATGAGCACTGTGTAGTGTCCGGGGTACAGACACGGGGCATTACAAACTTAGTATCAAAGCCTATTGTTTAATAGCTTTCAAGGTAGTCTGAAAGTCATATCTAGTAGAGTCTTGTGCATGGGTGTGTTGCACGCCACACTTATGGACAGGAGGCTACGAGATATTTTAGGAAAAGTTTCCCTTCTTTAAGTATTCATGTCGTGTGAGTGAGCATAAGCTCCAGTTAAATTTGAAGTCTAATCCTTTCTATCCTATTTATAGAATAAGCCTAGAAAGAGGAGTAAGGAAAGAGTAACAGGAGACTAGTCAGAACCTTAGCCCATTAATGAAGATCCCTTGGACGAGAACGTCTCTCATGCAAAATTTAGGGCTGTATTCACTACTCTAGCCAATTCAGTTGCAACTCAAAATAAATTGCCAGCTACTGTACCAGCTAACCCAGTGTCTTATATTGCTGCAGCTAGGATTCGGGACTTCACCGAAATAAACCTCTCTTATTCTCTGGTTCTAAGTTAGAAGAAGATCCATAGGAGTTTCTCAATCAGGTTTAGAAAGTAATAGATATCATGGGAGTGACTTCCAGTAAAAGTGTTGAGTTAGTCACCTATGAGCTATAAGGTTTAGCCCATATGTCATTTAAGCAGTGGAAGGAAGACAAGGGTACATATACAGAGCCCATAGAATAGGAAGAGTTTGCTACGGCCTTCTTAGATAGATTCTTTCCCTTAGTGCTGAAAGAAGCCAAAGTGTTAGAGTTCATCAATCTCAGGCAAGGTAGTATGAGATTGATATAGTATTCCCTCAAGTTTACTCAGTTAGCTAGGTATGCTCCCTATTTTATGGCAGATAATAAATCT
>JAPEIP010000060.1:125091-138706 GCA_026120095.1 Capsicum chinense
CTCAATTCCTTTTGTTGTTAATGCTAACCACTTCCTTAAACCCTCTTATGCAAAGCTTTTTATGTCAAATTTTAAAGATATGTGGATGTATGTCAAGTGTGAGCAACCATGGGTTGATGATATGAGTGTGGTACTAATACTAACCCTCTTACAAAGAGGATTGTGTTCTTATTTTCTTCTCTCTTTGGTTTTGCAAGGCGTAAATTTTAGGATAAATTCCTTTCAAGATGGAGAGGATGATACAAAAATGAAGGGCACAAAGAGTACAAGGTATTGTCAAAGGTTCAAGTTTTTGATTGAAGACTCTTTTGGATCCTTTTCAAGCCTTGTTCATGCAAATGGGAGCTTATGAGAGCATGATGGCTTTAACCAAGTGAGTGTATTTTCTAAAATGTGAAGAAGAGATTTGAATACATTCCAAGGAACACTTGAATACACTCCAACGGTGCCTTATATTAGGGATATTATGGTATTTGGAGACTCCCTTTTTACACTTTGAAGGAGCACCCTTCATTAGGGGTATTTTAGACATTGTATTGTAATAGTATAAATTAACTTTTAGCTTCCATTTTTCATTATTTTTGAATAATTGATTGAGTGACACTCAAATTGTTTTTTCTTTCCTTAGAGTAGGTCTTGGAAAATACATTGTAGTATACATCTTGGAAAAGACATGGAAACTAGGGTCATCATTAAGTGTAGAATCACTCTTGTTGACATTTTGGCTAGAAAGGTTGGCTGGTTGAGGAGTTGATCCCTATGTGTCCACCTAAGAATGAAATGTTATCCATCAATGGTGAGGTGTGTTTAAGTATTTAATATACAGTTAGGTGCTAATCATTAGAGTTGGTGTATGTTTCATTACTATCTTTCATTTAATGCAATTTTTTTCTTGTTTGTACTTCATCGCCTCTTTCTTTAATTACTGATTTTTGCTTCTTTAGTATTGAATTTTGGTTATAGCTTTGTTTTAGCTATCAGTTTATGTCGGTTTGGTGGTTACTTCCCCCAGTCTCAGACTCAAAGTCAGTCTCAGTATAGAATTCAGCCCAATTCTACGGATTCGGGACTATCAGATACTGTCGCTCAATTCATTTCGTAACTTAATATAGTTCCATAGATTTAGGACTGTCAGATATAGTCATTCAGTTATCTGTAATTCAGTATTAGTATACTTAGATATGAGTTAATCAGTATTTAGATTTAGTATCCAGTGTTATCATGATTTCAGTTACAATATACGTATTCATTCATGTACTGTCATTCAGTCATATTCATCATATTCAGTTATCATTGTTCATGCTTATGAACCCATGCATTTCAGCCTACCTTACTGAGTATACCAGTACATTTAAAGTACTGACTCAAGCCTTTCTTTTGCCCTACAATGTCTTATATCTTAGGTTTAGACGCACGGGCTCTCGAGCACCCTTAGTAGTTCAGATTCTCGGCATATAAAGTTAATGGTGAGTCCTTATAGTTCGAGGACGTGATTATTTATTTTAGCATTTTAGTTCATTTCAGTAGTCAGAGTTAGTTGGGGACTTGTCCCATCACATCCACTGTTTAGACAGTTAGAGGTTTTTCAGACTATAATATTTTTAGACAGTTGTTCAGTTTTCATTATTGATGTTCAGTTTTGGTATTGGGATACCATAACCAGTATTATTTATAGTATTGAATCTTATGGCCAATTTTCTACCTACTTTTCATATATTTTATAATATTATTATTCAGCGATTGAAGCAGGTACCAGTCAAAGGTTAGCTTGTGGTCATTCAGGATTATGAGCACCAAGTAGCGTATAAGGTTCACACTCGGGGCATTACAAACTTTGTATCAGAGCATAACATTTAACAAAGTACTAGAAGATCTGAAAGCTGGATCTAGTAGAGTCTTATGCATAGGTGTGTTGTACGCCACACTTATGGACAGGAGGCTACGAGATGTTTTAGGAAAAGTTTCCCTTCTTTCATTATTCATGTCGAGCGAGTAAGAATGAGCTCCAGTTAAATTCTCAGTCTAATCCTTTATCTCCCATTTATAGAATATGCCTCCAAAGAGAACTAAGGGAAGAGGAACTGGAGACCAGTCGGAACCTCAGCCCATTCAAGAAGTTTCCCTGGACAAGCACGTCTCTCATGCAGAATTCATGGTTGTATTCACTACTCTATCCAATCAGTTGCCACTCAAAATAAATGGCCAACTATTGTTCCAGCCTATCCAGTGACCAATCCTATTATTGCCAGGATTTGGAAATTCACCCGAATGAATACTCCATTATTCTCAGGTTCTAAGTCTGAAGAGAATCCATAGGAGTTCCTCGATCAGGTTTAGAAAGTCATAGATATCATGGGACTGACTTCTAGTAAGAGTACTGAGTTAGCTGTCTATCAGCTACAAGATGTAGCCCATACGTGGTCTAAGCAATGGAAAGAAGACTGGGGTGCAGATGTAGAGCCAATAGAATGGGAAGAGTTTTCTACGGCCTTCTTAGATAGATTCTTTCCCTTAGAGCTAAAAGAACCCAAAGTGTTAGAGTTCATCAATCTAAGGCAAGGAAGTATGAGTGTGATAGAGTATTCACTCAAGTTTACTTATTTAGCCAGGTATACTCCCTATGTAGTGGCAGATTATAAATCTAGAATGAGCAAGTTTGTGTCTGGGGCATTAGGTAGAGTAGTTAAGGAGTGAAAGACTATAATATTGATTAGGGAGACAAACATATCTAGGCTTATGGTCCATGCTCAACAGATTGAGGAACAAAAACTGAAGAAGAAGGAAAGAGAAAATAAGAGAGCCAGAATGGGTAGCTTTAGTTTTACCTAGCCAAGGTCAGAGGAGTGTGATCGTTCTCTATTTACTCAGAAGCTTTTTGCCCCCATTCCATATTTAGCTAGTACACTAGTACCAAGGTTTTGGAATTACAACCATGATGGGGCGCCAGGCTCTAAAACCCAGAGTATTTCAAGAAGTATTTGTACTAATCCACTTTACAAAGAATAAGGTAAGAATCATAAGGGTATGTGTAGAGCTGGAAGTGATGTATGTTTTGGATGTGGCAAGTCAGGTCACAGAGTCCTAGACTATCCTAAGGCTAGTCTATGAAGTCAGCACAGTCGTTCTTCAGCTCAGTCTGGTCGCCCAAACCAGTAGGGTGCCACTTCCAGTTTCGCTAGTGGGCATCGCCCAAATAGGCGTCATGCACTTTAGTCTAGGAAAGACTGGGGAGGTTCCCTTGATGCGGTGACTGGTACGTTATAGAACTCCTATTTACATGTTTATGTCTCATTAGATATAGGAGCTTCTCTACCTTTTCTAACTCTTTGCATATCAGTTAACTTTTAGTTAGACCAAATATTAAAAAAACCTTTCTCAACCTCTACCTTAGTAGGTCAGTCTATCATAGCCTGGCGGATATACAGGAATTGCCCAATTATGATATCTCAGAAAGTCAGGCTTCTAGATTTTAGTAGTAATATTAGTATGTATAGAAAAGTAATGCGTAGGAATGATGCCCAACACCACTTTACCTCAGTTCAAGGTTTTGTACTTCAGTCATCACGATACCTACGTATGCTTTATGTCTCAGCTCCATGAACACTGCTTAGATTTATGTAATTTCCTTAGAATCATGTGCATTTCCAGTTCTTAGTATGGGGAGTTCTTGTTCACTTAGTAGTACGAATCATGTTCCATGAACACGGAAACTCCAAACTTAGGATATGCAGCTCATGACTTTTGTACTAATGCAACTCATGACTTCTAAACTAATGCCTTGTGCATTACCTTTCCTTTTCCTCAATATCTCAGCCAAGTCAGTATTCTTCTGGGGACATAATGTCCCAAGGGGGAGATGCACTATAACCCTGAGCTTTCATCTCCTAAACCTCCCAGTTTTCTTCATATCGACGCAATGCATTGACTTTACGTCGTCGCACTACAATTTGCGTTCAAAAATCTGGTTAAGTATAAAATGTTTTATCTTTTGTCCATGTCTTTTGTAGTGTATTTCTAATGAATTTTTGGCCCTTAAATCATCAATATATCACTATATTCACCTCACAAAGACTCCCATAATATCATAAACCACAAATTAAAGATCAAAACAATACAATATTCTCAACAACAAATCAAAGCAGGAGCTAAGATAAGGCAAGTTTGCAATGATCTTCCACTTATTATTTTGACTCTTGACTTAATAAAATTAAATTTTGCACATTACAAACAAGTTATTCCACTTATAATTACACCATTAAAATATATGGAATAAATTAAACACATTAGAATCCACCGAAATCAACTAGACATACACCTAGCTCAAGTTAGTAAAGCTAGATTTTTGGGTTGAACTCTAAATAACTCAATTCAATACAAACTTGTTTGAAAAATACTTGGACATTGTAATCACACACTTGGACACTTAAATGCTTATTTGTACCTATATGAACACATAAGCACACGAATTGCGCTCAAAACAAGTCGAAATAAGCTAGAATAATGATATCGAAGTGTATAAAATCACCTCGAATCATCACCCCACACTTAAATCCTTGTTCGTCCTCGAACAACTCTTTACTCTAAGCATAATAATCTTAGGTGAAGCTACACTCCTAAATTAAAGACACTCAAGATAGTACTACAATGACTACACGGAATGCAAGTTTCTACACAAAGTATGTTATTTACACAATTGAAAGCCCGTGAACAATACTCCAAAACATCTTAACCTAAAGAATTGACTCACCTAGTTGGAAAACTCATGCATATTGCTCAATTAAGGACATCCAATAAATCACCCATATTCATCAACTATGTGCCCCTCACAACAAGAGGGTTACCCATAATCACTCACAATAATGCAATTTATAGCACAGTGGGTACAAGAATCAAATTACGCTCACTCTCACAAAGAATTCACAAGTTACACACAATGAACCATAGGCTTGCCCTTAATGTAATGCTCCACTAATAGTCTAATGTAAATTTTAGGATCAATTAGGACTTTTTTGGGTTGTAATGTAGCCTAGGGTCGAGTAAGAACTATTTTGGCCAAGAATGGTGACTAACCTCTCTAAGCGCTTTAACACACTACATCATACATTTAAAACAAATCTCTAACAACCAAATTATATTTTTTGTCTACCATCTCTTATTTTTTTGCCCCATCTCTTTTAAACATTTTCACAAACATTTGGTGGGCCTATATTTTATTACCACAGGTATCGATTTATTTTTCTTTTTTCTCACAACCATGGCAATATTTCTAGTATCAATTATATCACACCTAACCACCACACATCAATTATCAACACCAATAACTATTACCTTAGGGCATCAAATTCACATTTTTCTTTTTATTTCTCAAACTCCTTACTCAATTTTTTTTCAATTAAAGCACTTAGGAGATTTTTGGATAAAACTATTGTCTATTAAAGAAGGGATTAGGCTACATATAAAGATACCAAATAAAATAAGCTAAAGGCTCAATAGGGTTAACTAGGATAATGCATAAAGGGTAGGACAATAGAAGGTATAAAACAAGGCTATCAAAGAAATGCCTATATCATCTCCTAAATCCCCATTCTTTATTTCACTTCACACACACACCGGGCAAGTTCTACACATCACATGCAACAAGGAATATACAAAATACCTCACACGCACATGGCACATGCTCTACTCAATAGAATCATCATAGACTTCCAATCAACAATAGCATGAATTCAAAATTAAGCCAACAAGTAAAAAAAGTCATAAAATTTAACCTAAGAGTCTCAAAAATATCAATTCACACAATTCAACATGCTTTTACAAACAAACCTACTTGCATCATGTAGTCAAAAATAGCACCAACAAGAATATCTTATACAAAAAAAATAAAAATAAAATTCAAATTGAGCCAAAAATTGGGAATTTTCCTCACCCCATACTTAAAAATCTACTTTGTCCCCAAAGTGAATTTGAAAGTAAGAGATACAAATACCCCCTGAGGCCTCTAGGCCTAGTAGCATCATCACATAAAGGATATCTATGGGACTCCACATTCAATTTTTTCCATGCTTCAAGCTCAAGTTTATGGTACTCCAACTTCCAATTAACCTATGACTCAATCAAAAACAAAAACTATGTGAAATAAGAAACTAAAATTGAAAAGAAAACATACCTAATTAACTTGGGTTGCCTCCCAAGCAGCTCCTAGTTTAGTGTCGCGGTACCACCTATATTAACTTTTTCATCCACCTTGAGGATATAAATTTTACCCCCAACATCACATTCATCTTCTTTACTCGATCATAAGGAGGTGGTACAAAAATTAAGGAACCAAGTAATAGAATGTGCATGGTAAACCACTCAGCCTTCAAGTGAGGTACGTTTTTATGTTTCTTATTCGGTATAAATTAAGGAATATGAGATTTTTGTTCCTCATCTTCACACTCTTCCACTATTTTAAATGATTCCACAGACACGACATCATCTAAACATAATCTATAAAAGTGCTTCGAGTGAGGCCCAATCAATCCTACATCATAATTTACACAGTCTACTACACACTCACTTTTATTCACCATCTCAATTTCAGTCTCAAGATCAAGATGACAATCGAGTGTCTGTGATTCTTGTGTTTTCTCTACATATTGGCTAATATCCTCCCAATATATTTCCTTGCTTTGACACTGTAGACATGGTGGTAGTGGCTCCATTATAAATTCCATAATATTAGTTATCGAGTACTCAGACTTCCTCAAATTATCCGCATCATACTGTGAAGGTTCCGTCCACATACTTTCATAAAAATTTGGACAATAAGCCACAAGTGGTGTCCTCCTAAAAAACAATAAGAATTTTCGTCACTCAAAAACCATCTATCCCAGGCTGACATCTAGAGAAGAGTGTGAGAAAAATAGAAATAAAAGAAAATAAAAAAAAACTAAACAAAAAATATTTACAACTCAATATAGAAAAACTAAAAATAAGGTAGTTTCCTAATAATAAGTCCCCAACAACGGTGCCAAAAACTTAACAATGCACATGCAAGTGTACGTGGTCTTATCAAGTAATATAGTGGCTTCAAGGAAGCCCAAGTATCGATCTCACAAGAACTTGCGTTCGCCGCCTATCTAATTCTAGTCTAACTAATTGAAAAAAAATAAACAAGAAGAGAGTTTGTAATTTTTATAAATTAAAAATAAAATAAATAATGCGTAAAATAAAAGTCCTGGAACAATCAATAGATAAAATCCCAAGGTTAAAGCACTTAGAACGATCATACTATGTTTTTGAATTTCCTTCATTAACTTGCATATCTTGGTTGTTGATTCTTAGGGTTAATTGCATGATCATGATTTCCCAACCTATAATCTTTTACCTAATATAGACATTACAACTACATCATTGAGCGGAGATGTAATAATCCAATTAAGTTAATTAAAGCTATCATCCTGCATACGAATCAAGTAAGACATCTAAGTACATCCCTGTCCTAGACGCTAAGATTAATTCTTTAATTTATAAAAGAATAAAAACTCAAACTTTGTTTATTCCCATGTTCTATCTCCCTATTCCCTCTCCCGAGATCAAAGGGTTGAAAAATATGTATTCTAAGGGTCGCGAATCCTTAAAATAATTAAAATAAGAATAAACAAACAATCAAAGATAAACAAAATTAATCCAAATTAATAGTACTCATATTCTTGGCTTTAACCCCGGAAGAAAAGTTTTTAGACATTAATATTCATAATCATGATCCAAATAATTGAATACATGATATAAAAAATTAAAGACTAAAAATAAAATTAAAACTTAATAAACTGTGCAGTAGCTCCCCCATTTTTCATCCAAAACAGTTCAAGCGTATTGTACGTGGGTCCAGAGGTTGCCCCTCCCCCTCCTCCACGCCCCCTCAACGAATTTATACTGTCCAAGTATTTAATGATGTTGACCAACTGTCCCATCCTTATGCAAAAATATATTATAAAGTATTACAAATTTAGTGGGATTAGGGGAGGCATATCTCCCCATAAATTATTCCCACCTTCTCCTCTTAATGTTGCATGCACCAAATTTAACTCTAAATAGGGAAAAATTACTGTGTCGGCGATATCAATTTTTAATCCAGTGACGTGACGCATCAGTTAATGCGTTAGAACATTGATTCGACATGTTGACTTTCCATCGTCTCACTGGAATTTGCGTCCAAAAATCTAGTTAAGTGTAAAATGTCCTATCCTTTGTCCATGTCTTTTTTAGTATTTTCTAATAAATTTTTGTCCTTTAAACCATCAGTATATCACCGTATTCACCTCAGAAAGTCTCCTACAATATTATACACTACAAATTAAAGATCAAAATAATACAGTATTCTCAGCAACAAATCAAAATAAGAGTTAAGATAAGTCAAATTTGCAATGATCTTCCACTTATTATTTCGACTCTTGACTTAATCAAATGAAATTTTGCAGATTATAAACAAATTATTCCACTTTTAATTACATCATTAAAATATTTGGAATAAATTAAACACATTAGAATCCACCAAAATCAACTAGACGCATACCTAGCTCAAGCTAGTAAAACTAATTTTTTGGGTTGAACTCTAAATAACTCAATTAAATACAAACTTATTTGAAATATACTTTGGACATTGTAATCACACACTTGGACACTTGAATGCTTATTTGTATCAATATGAGAACATAAATCAAACAAATTGCACTCAAAACAAGGCGAAATAAGCTAGAATAATGATTTTGAAGTGTACAAAATCACCTCAGATCAACCATTACTAGAAATAATATGGCCAAGGAAAGCTACTGATCTTAGCCATAATTCACACTTATTGAATTTAGTAAACAACTGGTGAGCTCTATGAAAATGAAGTGCTATTCTAAGGTGGTCTGCATGATCATTTTTGCTACGAGAGTAAACAAGAATGTCATCAATGAAGACTATGACGAACATGTCCAAGTACTATTTGAACACTCGTTTCATCAGTTCCATGAAGGCTGCTGGGGAATTGGTAAGACCAAAGGACATAACTAGAAATTCGACGTGACCATACCAAGTTTGGAAAGCTATTTTTGGAATGTCACATTCCCTGACCCTGAGTTGTTGATAGCCTGATCTGAGGTCTACCTTTAAAAAATTACTGGCACCCTGAAGTTGACCAAACAAGTCATCGATTCTAGGAAGTAGATATTTATTCTTAACTGTGACTTTGTTCAACTGATGGTAGTTTATACACCTTCTGAGAGCATCGTCTTTCTTACGCACGAATAGAATAAGTGCACCCCACGGAGAGATGCTTGGTATGCTTTATATAGGGGATCGTTTAACTATGCTTTTAACTTTTTGAGTTTAGATGGAGCCATTTATAAGGCGGAATAGATATGGGCTGAATATCCAGAAGAAGGTATATTCCAAACTTGATTTCCCTTTCAGGAGGAACTCTGGGATGATCTTTAGGAAATACATCTAAGAATTCATTTACTGTAAGAACTGACTCAAGATTTGGAGTTTTTGAGTTAGAGTTTTTGACTCGCACAAGATGGTAGACACATCCCTTGGATATCATTATTCTGGATCTAAGGTATAAATCAATTGACCCCTAAGAGCTGTGGTACTACGCCTACATTCAAGGACTGGTTCATTTGGGAAATAAAAATGAACTATTCTATTTCTAAAATCAAATGAGGCATATCATGACTAGAGCCAATCCATGCCGAGAATAACGTCAAAATCCATCATCTCTAACTTAACGAGATCAACTGAGGTAACTTTCTGAGATATTGTGACCGGCTAGTTCCTGTATACCTGTATGACTACAATGGAAACGCCTACTAGGGTAGACGCTGAAAAGGGCTCTGCTAGAGTTTTGGGACTGACTCCAAATTTGATTGCTATATATGAAGTTACAAAAGAAAAAAAAGCTTCAAGGTCTAGTAAAGCATAAACTTGTAAGTAAAAGACCTGCAACGTACCAGTAACGACGTCTAGAGAATTTTTCTAATCTTAGAGGAATTGAAGAGTATAAAATATATTCGGACACTGACCACTAGTAGCACTGTAAGCGGCACCCTACTGAGTTGGGCGATCGGATAGAACTGGCAACTGATGGGACTGGCCCTATTGGTGCACATCCTTACCTTTCTGAGGAACTACCCGACGCTCCATAATTTGATGGCCTATCTTTCCACACCTGAAGCACACAGCACTACCTTCTCTATACTCACTCTGATGGTGTCTACTATATTTTTGACATAGAGGATTTGTACGAGCACTGCTAATACTGACCTGAGACTTAGAGCCTAGTTCCATGTCCCTATTTCCATTTCTGAATTTGGGTACTAGGGGAATAGATGAAAAGGGTGCTGGGGTTGTAGACCATTGATGGAACTGAGGACGGTTACAACCTTCTGACTTTGGCTAATTGAAATTAAGACTATCTGTCCTAGCTCTCTTGTTTCCTCTCTTCCACTCCTTAATCTTTTGCTCTTTTATCTTTTGAGCATGGACCATCAGCCTAGATAAGTCCATCTCACTAACAAGCATTACGGTCCTACACTCCTTGACCATACTATCAGATACACCAGACATAAACTTACTTATCTTGGACCTGTTATCATCTACCACATAAGGAGCATACCTAGCTAACTGAGTAAACTTAAGGGAATACTCCATCACGCTTATGCTTCCCTGCCTCAAGTTAATGAACTCTATCACTTTGGCCTCTCTCAACTCTAATGGGAAAAATTTGTCTAAGAAAGTTGTGGCAAACCCTTCCCACTCTATAGGCCCTGCATTCACACCTCTATCTACCTTCTACTTCTTAAACCAAGTATGGGCTACATCCTGCAACTGGTATGCATCCAACTCAGTACTCTGACTAGATATCACCCTCATAGCATCCGTGACCTTCTGAACCATATCTAAGAATTTCTATGGATCCTCTTCAGACTTGGATCCCATGAAATAAAAAGGATTCATCCAGGTGAAATCCCAAATTCTAGTTACAGCAGTATTGACCACTGGGTTGGCCAGAACAGCAGCTGGCCATTCACTTTGTACTGCTATAGAATTTAGTGAACGCAACCTTAAATTCTGTGTCAGAGACGTTCTTTTCCAAAGGATCTGCCTGGACGGGCTGAGGGAATGGCTTATTCCCTATTCTTTTTTAGTTCTTCTTGGGAGGCATGCTCTATAAATGAAAGAAAAAAGTGGATTAGATAAGGAGTTTAACTAGAGCTCATGCTCACTCGCACAAAATAAATACTGAAAGAAGGGAAACTTTTTCCTAAATGCCTTGTAGCCTCTCGTCCATAAGTGTGGCACGCTACACGCCTATGAACAAGACTCTACTCGATGCGGCTTTAAGACTTCCTAGGACACTTTAAAACCTTAGGCTCTGATACTAAGTTTGTAACGACCTGAAACTACCCCTAGTCATCACACGGTGCTTACAGTCCTGAGGGACCATCTGCTAATCCATGAGCCGGTACCTGTTGTGAGCACTGGATGACATGATCATAAATATGGAAGAATACTGGCATGCCATAAGGTTTTAATAATAGAATCAATACTGAAATATGAATCAATAGAAAAACTGACTGAATCTGATTAAATACTAAAAAATTATATAACTAACTGTAATGTATGAATACTGAATAACTGACTCGAATGTTTGAAAAGCCTCTAAAATTGACCGACTGAATATGAGTTGATGAGACAAGCCCCCAACTAACTCTGCTAACTACTAAAATAGTGATATGAAGTAAAATAATTTATCCTCCAATGATAAGGACTCACCACTACTACTGTACTACTTATAGCTTGAGAAGTGAAGTCTAAGCGTGGTCTGGGAACTGAGCGTCAGCACCTATGATATAATACATCATAGCGCAAAAGAAAGGTATGCGATTAGTACTTTGAATGTAATGGTATGCTAAATGAGGTAGGTTAATAGACATGGTTTTATGAACAGAACTAATAATTAATAAAATATGCATGTAAAACATGGAGTATTGAGTAGAGAACATAGAATCTATAGATACTAAAAATATGGAGAATCTATAAATGCCGAGTATGTATGACCAAACATATAACATGGACTGAGTAAAATCTATAAATTGAAATACTTACAAAATACTGATATCTGTATGCTTTAGTCAAATAACTCTATGGCTGGATAACTGAACTGAGGCTGTATATGAGACTGTGGGAGGTATCATCTAGCCGGTATACCCCCAATTTGAGCTAATTGGGGTTCAACCTGTAACCCCAATTGGAAGGATGTTAATACCATGCCACGTGTACTAACAATGGCTGTATGGATCCCCTAAATTGATATAATGTCGAAAGGACTAAAGGTGTTAAGTCTGAACTCACGGGTGACCCCTGCGAGATAGTGAAGCCTAATCTGATGGGTGACTTCTCATATCCTACGCTAGCTATGTAGTTATAGAGTTTAGGGACTACTACTAACGACTTTTCCTATCTGATGTGGAAGCCGCCATCCCTACACTAGGTCGGTGCTAAATCCTACTTCCAACGGAAAGACACTGAAATACTAAACTGTTTTGAGTTCATCTGTCTGGTAACTGACTATTCTGATAATGCTCATACTATGTTCTGAGGACTATTCTGTAATGTACTGATACTAGACTAAGTAAATAACTATGGATTTTGGGTATTCAATACCCCCAGGACTCAAAACAATAATAGTAAAATTATATTAAATCTTGAAAGAATAAACATGAAGGCTTTTATTTAAATCAATCACTCTTATAGGCATTTTATCAAACACTTGTAGTTCAGGGTTTAAAACAAACACTTGTAGTTCAGGGTTTAATACAATCATAGGAATGCCATGGAACTTATAAAAACTTGCATGAATTCAATATAATAGTACTAAATCATGGTTTAATTTAATAAATAATAATATTAAAACAGGGAGAATTGAATAGTAACAATAATTTCATGGTAACATGTTATAAATCAATAGTGCATAGAGATTCACGGATGAAATCATAATTTAAAATATAATAACTTGAAAGGATTATAACTTGGTGATTAAAATGGGTTAATTGGGCTCTATGAATGAAAGGAATCCATGGATGAACACCTAACATACTTGGGATAATGAATTTCTTGAAGTTTTGGGTGAGTTCTTGTGAATTGGCCTTTAATTTGAGAGTTAGGGTTTCTTGTTCTTAAAAAGGGGATCTTTGATTGTGTGAGGAATTACAAGAACAATGACTACTTAGGGTGTTTAGGGGTTAAATTTTATGTTTTAGGTTTATTAGGGTCCTGGAAAAAGAGCCAAATACACTGAACAAATTTTAAAATGGAAGCTGAAAACTGAAGATCCCAATTTTTAGCCTTGGCACGATGCGCCACTATCGCACCAAGAAAATGGAATTGGACAGCTAGGAAATTGGTATATGGCATGATGCGGGGAAAATCAAGGTCTTTTACTGATTGGGACTTATAAGTTCACCACGAAGCGGTGGAATCGCGGAGAGACACTAGAAACTACAAAATGCTAATTCGGACTTTAGTGCGACACACTAAGATCATGAACCTCCACTGGAAATTTCCAATTTCCACTTAGACTAGC
>JAPEIP010000060.1:155955-173038 GCA_026120095.1 Capsicum chinense
ATGGTGAACTTTGGAGGTTCTTGAAGTTGGATGTAGGAGCTTAGGGTTTTATTTTTGAGTGAATTTGATGAAATATAACATATAATGCTTCTAATAGGCTTTAATATAGGGTTTGGATGGATTTTGGGTGAGGGAGAATGACCAAAACTCCCCTAAAAATCAAATAATTCTAGAATCTATCCTTTGATAGACTATTTTTATAGTCTGAAGTAGATCAACCACAACGTTTTACTCCGATATCCAAATTGGATGAAACCAACTTCATTTGAAAGATGACTCTCATATATTTCCATTGATATATAGTATCTCACCCAGATTATTGTGTACGAGGAGTTATGATTGTTTGAAGTCAACCCAAAAATTCACTTTTGGTAGGCTGAAGTAGATCGACCATAACTTTTTGCTCCGATAGAAAAATTGGATGACACCAATTTCATTGGAAAGAGGACTCGCAGAGCTTTCCGTTGATATATAGTAGATCACCCAGATCATTATGTACAAGGAGTTATGATCATTTAAAATTGGAGAAAAAATATGTCAGGCCTCAGTACTTTTTCCTGCACGTTTTACTGTTCTATACTATTCACGATTCGATCGAAATGTTCATAAATCGTCGCTCGGGTGTCCGTTTTGGATGATACACATATCGTTAGAAAGATTATTCGATACTCTACACAATGGTTGGTCATAATCTAAGACATTCCACACAAAAAAATTTATAATTCATTCTAGAAGATAGAACCCAACACGTTTACGCATAAAATTTCAACAAAACGTTTTCCGGGGTATTATATTTTAACATCTTTCTAACTGGGGTTATAGGTTGGACCCTGATTATCTCAAATTAGGAAATTTCAATTAGATGATACCTCCTACAGTCTCAGATACAGTCTCAGTTACAGTCCCAGTTCAGTTATTCAGTCTTAGTGTTGTTTGAACAAAGCATACAGATTTTAGTTATTTCAGTAATTTAGTTTACAGATTTTACTCAGTTTATGTTATATGTTGGTCATACATCCTCAGTATCTACAGATTTTCAAGTATCTTTAGTATTTATGGATTTTCATGCCTACTCTGTATTTATAGATTTTCATATATTCCCAGTCACTACAAATTTTATGCTCTTTATTCTGTAATCCATGCTTTTTATGCATATCCAGTTAATTATTAGTTTTTTTCATGAATGCATTCATATCATCCTACCTCATTTAGCATACCAGTACATTTAAAGTACTAATCGCATACCTTTTCTTTTGCGCTATAATATATTATATCAAAGGTTCTGATACTTAGTTCTTGGCTTGTGATCAGACTTATCAGATCCATAGTTGTAGCAGTGGTGAGTCCTTATACTTCAAGGATAGGCTTACTTTATTTGATGTTTTAATTTAGTAGTTAGTTGGAGTTAGTTTGGGCCTATCCCATCAACTCACAGTCATTCAGTTTTAGACGCTTATCAGACATTAGAGTCAGTTATTTAGTATTCAAACATTACAGTTAGTTATCCAGTTTATCAATATTTTATCAGATTCAGTTTGTTATTTCTATAGACTCATATGTAAGTTTTGAATTAGTTATTAAAACCTTATTGCATGTCAGTATTCTTCCATATTTATGATTATGTTATCCAGTGCTCATAGCAGGTACCATCTCATGGGTTAGCTTGTGGTCCCTCGAGACTGTAAGCGCCATGTGACACCTAGGGAGTGCTCTCGGGGAATTATAACTACCATTAACTAAATAAGGTCATAGTCATGAACAAGTATCCACTTCCCAGAATCGATGGCTTGTTTGAACAACTTTAAGGTGCCAGTTACTTTTCTAAGATAGACCTCAGATAAGGCTATCATCAACTCAGAGTCAAAGAATGTGACATTCCAAAAATAGCTTTCATAACTCTGTATGATCACTTCAAACTTCTAGTCATCGCCCTTGGTCTTACCAATGCCCCAACAGCTTTCATGGACTTGATGAACCATTTTTTCAAGTAGTACTTGGATATGTTTGTCATAGTCTTCATAGATGACATTTTTGTCTACTCTCATAGTAAACTTAATCATGCAGACCATCTCAGAATAGTGTTACAGACTCTCAAAAACCATCAGTTGTTCGCCAAATATAGTAAGTGCAAATTTTGACTAAGTTCAGTAGCTTTTCTTGGTCATATCATTTTCGGTGGTGGCACTAGAGTTGATCCCCAAAAGATCGAAGAAGAAAGAAACTAGCCCAAAACTATCTCTCCATTAGATATCAAGAGTTTCTTGGGCTTAGTTGGCTATTACCGATAGTTTGTTGAGGAATTTTAATCTATTGCATCCCCTATGTCCAGATTGACTAAAAAAAAAGTCAAGTTCCAGTGGTCAGATTCTTTATGAGAAGAGTTTTCAAGAGTTGAAGACTCGACTCACTACAACTTTAGTTTTGACTCTACCAGATAGCTCAAACAAGTTTGTGGTATATTTTGATGCATCCAGGGTTGGTTTAAGGTGTGTTTTGACGCAGATAGGTAAGGTCATAGCCTATGTCTCTAGGCCACTTAAGCCTCATAAGAAGAACTACCCCACCCATGATCTTGAGTTAGAAAATGTAGTTTTTCCCTTAAATATTTGGAGGCACTATTTGTATAAGGTACATGTTGATGTGTTAATAGACCATAAGATCCTCTAGTATGTGTTCTCTTAGAAAGACCTAAACCTCTGTCAGAGAAGGTGGTTGTAATTATTGAAAGACTACAACATGAGTGCCCTTATTATCCAAGCAAGGCCAGCGTAGTGGATGATTCTCTCAATAGGATGTCTGTGGGTAGTATTGCTCACGTGGATAAGGATAAGAAAATGTTAGCTTAGGAAGTTTATCAGCTTGCCCAACTAGGAGTCCACTTAGTTGATTCAGCAGAAGATAGTATAGGGGTGCAGAGTAATTCAGAATCATCTCTGGTTTTTGAGGTAAAGAAAAAGCAGGACAAAGATCCCAGTCTAGTTAAGTTGAAAGAGTCAGTCAGAGATCAGAAAGTGGAGGTTTTCTCCTAAGGGAGAGATAGTGTATTTTGTTGCTAGGGTCAGCTATGTTTGCCAGGTGTAGATGACTTGAGATAGCAGATTCTTGAAGAAGCACATGGTGCACGCTACTCTATTCATCATGAGGCCACTAAGATATACCATGACTTGTAGGAAGTCTATTCGTAGAGTGGGATGAAGAAAGATATTACAGAGTTTATAGCTAAATTCTCAATATGTCAGTAGGTTAAGATTTAACACCAGAAGCCTAATTGGTCAATGCAAGAGTTCAGTATTCCTACATGGAAATGGGAAGAAGTGAACATAGACTTTATGATGGGTTTGCCTCGTACTCATCGTCAGTGTGATTCTATAAGGGTTAATGTAGATAGGATAACTAAGTCAGCTTATTTCTTACTAGTCCATACCTCTTATTCAGCCGAGGATTATGCCAAGCTCTATGTCAGAGAGTTGGTCAGATTGTACGGAGTTCCGTTATCCATCATCTCTGATAGAGGTACCCAATTTACCTCTTATTTCTAGAAAGGCTTCCAAAAGGGTCTTGGTACCCAAGTTCACCTTAGTACAACCCTCGACCCTCAGAAAGATGGTCAATAAGAAGGACCATTCAGACTTTGAAAGATATACTATGAGCGTGGTCCATTAACTTTAAGGGTAGTTAGGATGACCACTTTCTCTTGATTGATTTCACATATAACAATAGTTATCATTCCAGCATTCAAATACTCCATTTGAGGTGCTCTATAGGAGGAGATGTAGATCTCCAATTCGTTGGTTTGAAGTTGTTGAGGCCACAGTGGTAGGGCCTGACTTGGAATTTGATACCTTAGAAAAAGTTCAATTGATCAGAGAAAGGCTTAAGACAGCTCAGAGCCGACAGAAATCGTATGCCGACGTACGCATAAAAAATCTCAAGTTTGAGATTGGCAACTATGTGTATTTGAAAATATCTCCTATGAAAGGAGTGAAGAGGTTTGGTGAGAAGGGGAACTTCAATCCCCGATATGTCGGTCCTTACCGAATTCTTAGCTTCTTCAGAAAGGTAGCTTACGAGCTTGAGTTGCCTTTAGACTTAGCTTTAGTGCACCCAACGTTTCATGTCTCCTTGCTAAATAAATACATAGGTGACCCAACAATCGTAGTCCTTGTAGAGGGTATAGACGTTTAGAACACCTCTCTCATAAGGAAATTCAAGTCTAAATCCTTGATAATTAGATTTGCAGACTGAAGAACAAAAAAGTCCTTCTAGTCAAAGTTCTTTGTCGGAATCAGTCCGTTGAGGGAGCTACTTAGGAAAAAGAAGCAGATATGCGGATCAAGTATTCTCACCTCTTCTCCACAAACTTAGACTCAGCTCAACGTAATAGTTTTCCTTACATTTACTCAGTTTCATGTTTAGATGTAATTACCAACTTGGTATTAAGTAACGTTGCATATTTAATCATGCATTCATGAATCAATTCACTCATGTATCCATGCATTAGATATGCATGTTCTGTAAGCAAACTCAGCTTATTAGTAATATCAGTTATGAAATCATGCATCAGTTATGTATGTTCAGTACGATAATTAAGTATATCAGTAGTCTTAGCAATGAAATCATGCTTCAGTTGTGTATGTCCAGTATGTACTTTCAGTCTATTAGGTCTCCCATATTAGTCAGTCTCATTCGAGGATGAATGTTCCCAAGAGGGAGATATTTTAAGATCCTGTAGAATCCTAAGCTAAATTCAGTCCTTTAAAGCTTGTTAAGGGATCCTAAACTTAGAAAATTTTATCTAAGTATTCATACTTAGAGTTATTTTAGCCTTCATAGTTAGCGATCTTATTTCCCGATCCTTACAATCAGTAAATGTCGATCTTTAAGTTAGTTCATGATCAGGAATGCCAGTAGGTGTTATCAGATGAGTTTGAGATTTTTCAAACATCGTTTGAAGCACGTTTGAGAGTCCAAACCAGTGTATCGATGCGATCTCGATGCGCCGCATCACCTATCACATCGATGAATATTTTCCCCCAGCTCCCAGTGTAATTTACAGTGAATTGGTGTGGAATAGACACGGTGCGTCAACTATAGCGTCAATCCATTCAACGCGACACATCGGTTTGCACATTGCTAGGCCAGCTTTTAGTCATTAAAAGCCACTTCGTCAGGGTTATTTGGGTCATTTTCCCATGCCTATTAGCCACCAAAACATGAGATTTAGCCACTTTAGAGGCAAAATCCATTCACTATTCTCAAAATTACTCAAGAAACAAAACCCTAGGGCTTCTATTTCAAGGTTCAAGATTCAAGAACTCACCATCAGCCTTCATTAATTCAAGTACTCAGGAATGTGAAGTGTTCATCCACGGGTTCCTTCGGCCCTTGGAGTCAAAAAAACTCTTTTAAACTTTACGTAGATTGATTTCATGATTTTCATGATTGGATTTAAGTGTATTCATAATTATAATGTTAATTGGGTTTCTAAAGCATGGTTTATTACAAGATTCATGTGGAATTGATTATCGTGTGTGTAGTATCATGTGAATTCATGTCCAAGCCATTGAATTTATGAATTCGGGAATTTATGTTATGATGCCTATATGCTGGTTTAGTATCATGTGCATAGTTGTGCTCCCCAAGTGTTTGTGAAAATGCTCATGTGAAATTAATGGGAAAAAAACATATTATGCTAGTATATGTGTAAACTTATACCTTACAAGTGTTTAATAAAATTTCCCTATGAATGAGTTAGGAACAAGTGCACAGTGTTATGCTTTTCAAGTTTACTCTATGCTTTACTTTTCAAGCTATCGAGTCCTAGGGGTATTCAATACCCAAAAATTTAGTTGTTTACCTAGAGCTACATTAGTTATAGAATAGTCTCAGTAGTGTTACAAACAGTAGTACTCAGTAATCAGTCATAGTTTCAGTTCAGTATTTAGTCAAGAATTCAGTGAACTCAGTCAGTTAACCAGATTCAGTAGTATTCTATTAGTTAGCGGAACCCAGTGAATTCAGTTTGGTTCAGTTAGACAGTACGATCAGTAAGAGATCAGTCAAGCCTAGTATGGACTAGAAATCAGTTCAGTGTCTATTCAGTTGGGAGTAGGATTCAGCACCGAGCGAACCTAGGGATGGGGGCATTCCTGCCAGTATAGGGTTTGATCCTTAGTACCAATCCCTGTGTTATAGAACTACGTAGCCATCTTAGGTTGAGATATCTTCCTGCTAGAATAGGGTTGATATATCTCATACGATTTTTCCTGCCAGCAAAGGTTGACGAAAGAGCTTCCTGTTAGAGTGGGTTAACTCACAGGTTGTCTTTACCCATGGCATGGTATTGACACCCTTTTAACTGGGGTTACAGGTTGGACCCCAATCCATTCAGAGAGGGGCATATCAGTTAGATAGTTACCGCCCATAATTTCAGTTTCAGTCTCAGTATAGAACCCAGTTTGGTTCTACAGAATCAGGACTGTCGGATATAGTCACTCAGCTCAGTATAGAACTCAGTTCAGTTCTACAGAATTAGGACTGTTAGAAATAGTCACCCAGTAATCAATAAGGACTGTCAGAAACAGTCACTCAGTTATCAGTATTACAGTATTAGTAAACTTAAATATTTGTTAATCAGTATTCAGAACTCAGTAACAAGTGTTGACATAATCTCAGTTATAGTTTATGTATTTATGCATGTACTCTCATTTAGTTATGTTTACGTTATTCAATCAGTTATTATTCATGCATATAAACCTATGCATATCGGCCTACCTCACTTAGCATACCAGTATATTCAAGGTACTGACACATACCTTTTTTTTATACTATGATGTCTTATATCATAGCTTCAAATGCACGAACTCCTGACCGTACTTAGTAACCCAACCTATCAGCTACAGACTTAGTGGTGAGTCCTCATAGTTCAAGGACATAGTATTATTTTAGTATTTCAGTACAGTTTTCAGTAGTCAGGGTTAATTGGGGGCTTGTCCCATCAACTCCATAATTCAAACAGTCAGAGGCTTTCAGACTGGAGTATCTTTAGATGGATATTTCAGTATTTAATTTACAGTATTCAGTATTTGTTTCCAGTTATGAACCTTATGGCAATTTCAGCCTAGCTTCTGCATTAATTTCAGTAATATCAGTATTGTAGTGTTATTAATATTCAGTACTCACAGCAGGTATAGTCATGGGTTAGCTGATGGTCCTTCGGGATCGCTAGCACCGTGCAACATCCGGGGTACAGACTCAGGGCATTACATATTCGGAGACATATTGTATTGTTTTGTGATTATTTTTTTGATGTATTTGACTCCTGGATTATATTAGTAGTTCTTACACTATTGATACCTGGTTTTGGGCATGATTGGCATTTTGAATAAGTTCTTTCCACATTGTTATGATTACTTGTATGGTTCGGCTTTCTTATAGAAGCCTTACCTTGGGGGTATTTATGTCTTTTTTCATTATGTATTGGTTTGGGTGATAGGCTTACTTGTCAAGGTACGCCATAATAAGTTCTATCATGACCCTTACATTTGGGTCATGACAAAACAAGTGAGAGTTAGGATAAATGACACGTGATATGAAGGTGGTGAATGATCAATGGAAATAAAAATGAAAGTGCTCTTAGTTAAAACAAGGAATAAAGGCAGCAAAAGTGGATGAAAAGGTTACGAATTAAATTTTTATATAAGTTGTTATATTTTATTTTTGTGATTTGTATATTGTGTATATGTGATTTAACCTTGGTCAAACAATAATACCTATCAATACGTGTTGTTTTTACTGATATTACTCTTGATATAGCCTTTTTAGGATATAGTCTAGTTGCAGGATCAGTTGATGTTCCTCAGATAACATAGATAGTGATCTCCAACAGCTTCTACTACTCTTATTGATGGTGTAAGTTGAGTTCAGTTTTATCGTTCTTAATTTAGAAACTCTTCTACCTGTTTAGACAAGGTCTTTGGGGTAGTTTTCATTCAGCATTCAATATTTGGAAAATCTATTGTAATAAGGATTGGTATTTTGTTATTTAGTTAAGATTTCTGCATATCTTATTAAAGGGATGTAACGGGTTCTCCTATTTAGGTGTATTAGAGTAGGTGTCCTTGTGATCCAGCGATTTGGATCGTGATAAACTCCCTCCAATCATATTCTACCAAAAATGCAGAAGAGAGCTTTAGTAAAAGAGAACTAAGAATATTAAAAGCTCAAAACTTAGGTTGTAGAGATGGCTTATGGATGTAAACATTGTGGTCATTGGCACCCAAGGGTGTGTTGTTGTGGTTCATGAAGTGGGTTGAGGACCTAAGGTATCAAGTTCAAATTTCCAATGATATAAAAAAATACTAGGTTATTCTTATCATTTGTCCTTAGTCCTAGCCTTGGTGGATAGAGTTAGGTCGAATTTATTGGTGATAGTGGCAGATATTTGGTGTGTGAAAACATTAGTTTGACCACCATAATTATCGAAAGAAAACAAATTGTGGTCGTTGAGAGTATTTAAGAGTCATAATTGTTGTGAAATCTCAAGTCTCAAATAAAAGGCTGGACTTAGGTTCTTAATTGGGCAGAGTCAAATGGAATTAGATGGTGGTCTAGAAATAGTTTTCTTTAAGGGTAACTTGCATAAATCCCAGAATCTTTAAGTGGTATTACATAAAATTCCGACTATTTTGTTAATTATATTTTATCCTAGGTTTTTTTAAATGATGATACATATGTTATATGGTGATACGTATAAAATAGTGATACATTTGAAACTAACAAGATATTTATTTAAGGAAATAATAAATTCACTTTTATCCATTGTATTCTTTTATTTAAGGAAAGATATCTAATTTTTCTCCTTTTTTAGATTTAATTTAGGTGTTTTAATTATGTTTCTCTTTTTCGTCTTTATTATGAAAGATATATTTTTTTGGTCTTTTTTCTCTTTTTCTTCTTTAATTTCATCTTTAATTTTAGTCTTCTTTTTATAGATTTAATTTTAATTATGTTTCAATTCTGCTTTTAGTCTTTTTTTCTTAAATATTATTACTTTTGTTTTCTACATTGACTACACCATTACCTTTCATTAATAATATATGAATCACCCAATAATTGAAATAAATAATTGTATATACCAAATAAATTACCATTATACCATATATATCACCCATTAATATCATATGAATCACCCAATAACTAAAATAAATAATTGTATGTATCATATGAATCACCATAATACCATATATATGAATCACCCAATAATTAAAATAAATAATTGTATCTACTTTATGAATCACCATAATACCATATATATCATCCATTAATAGCATATGAATCACCCAATAATTGTATCTACCATATGAATCACCATAATACAATATGTATCACTCAGTAATATCATATGTATCACCCGTTAAAATTATACAAAATATATCTATCATATGAATCACCATAATACTCATATAATGATATCATATTTATCATTCATATGAATCACCATTAAAAAAAAATAAACATGTTTGAATAACTAAATAAATTTATATATGTATCAATAGATTTTTTAAAAAAAATAAGGAGAGATTTTCGGAGAAAAAAAAAGTTGCATGCATTAGTGGAGGAGAAAATATCAGGAAGGAAGATGATTTAAGCATTAATGGAAGAGAAAAAATCAGGAAGGAAGATGATTTAATTGTTAATAATTAGGGAGATATTTTAGGGAAGAAAATCTTGAATAAGTTAATGGTGGAGTAAAAATAGAATGTGGGGTTTTCTTGATATGTATCAAGAGTAAAGTTGAAAAATGGAATTTTATGTAAATTTTAAAAAGGTAAGGGATATTAGGTAATATAGTCAACCACTAGAGTTGGCATAGTAGTTCAGCGCTATGTCCCTTAAGCAAGAGGTCGGGGGTTCGATCCCCGCCTCTGGCAAATGGAGCAAACTCTGTTGCCAGTTCCCTATCGCTTAGTGCACTGACAGAGGAATAGAGGATTAGTCTCCCGGTTGCCGGCTATGGGAATACCTTCGGAAACAAAAAAAAAAAGGTAATATAATCTCTTAAGTATAGGATTTGTGTAATTTATCCTTGCTTTAACTGGATTGTAGATTGGTTGAATGGTAATTGGCTCACATTTGTAATTTCCTAACTCTTTTCTATTTTAATTAATAGAACAATGGTTCTTTTAACATAGCAAAAAATTGTTAAATTATTTATAGTAATAACAATAGAGTTAAAAGTAGAAATGAGGACAAGGTATGTTTTTTGGTAAGTTTAATATAAAAAGTAATTAAGCAAATACAATTAAAATACTGGAAAACAATTAAACAACAATAATTTTTTCCAGTATTTGTTGAGATTAGTGTTAAAATATGCAAATTTATTTTAGTAAATTATTCATTGGTCAAGAAGCATAGAAAAATTAATTATAAAAATGAGGGAATCAAAATTGAATGTCGAAAATAATTAACATCATTTAAATATAAAATTATTAAGAGATATTCCATAAAAGATTGACATTATAGAAAACTATTAAAAATCCATAGCATATAATTATTCTAAGAACGAAAAATATTACATGTGTAACTGTGATTTCATAAATCGGCAACTGTACAAAGAAACAAAGAAGGCAACCCAATTAATATTATGAGATATAGTCAAATCCTTTTGAAAAGGAAAGTGACAAAAATATTTTTTCTTTTTGTTATTTGAGTTTATTTCCAGCAAAAAATGTGATTATTTTATCATTATAAATACATACTTAGTATTGAGATTCAATATAATATTTTTTTAATTTTCTCAAATTAAAGATTAGTCATGGTTGGAGTGAATCCTCCACCAATACTAAATTTTCTAACCATTAAAAAAGAGATTCAAATAATGTGGATGGAAGATCCAATTGAAGAACTCGTGGATAGAAACTTCTGTGTTGGGTGAAGAATTCATTTGAATTATGGCTAAAATTTTAATTCACGAAAAGAAAATGTTGAGGATTAACGTGAGGGTGTCTATATATTGTCGGTACTCGGTATCAACATTTGTTTGATAGAAAAGAGCTTCAAAACTAAAAGAATAAAAATATTTATGTTACATCCTTTTTTCAGAAAGATTTGAACAACACTCGTGATATTAATCGAGCTCCCTTTTTTATTTTTGTGTCATTGTCAATCTGTGAAGATCATAATTACAAATTTACAATTTTTTGTAGTTAGAATCATGTTATTGAATCCTTATATAGTTTATTCAATGTCATTCTTATATGGAAAAATTACATAAATCTCATATTTAAGACACCATATTACATAATATCCCTTAATATTTTAAAAATTACATAAAATTCCTATTTTCATATTTACTCTTGATACATATATTATAACTTGCACACCCTATTTTCTCTCCTTTTTTTTCACGCCATTTCTCTCTTCCTTTTACGCATCATCCCTTTTTTTCCTCACAAATTACTCCCCTAAAATCTATCCCATTTTTAGTAGATTCTGAGTAAACTTCATTCTATAATATTTCAACTGATTTCAACCGTAATCATTCATCCTTTAATTTCAAAAATTGACAACTTCTTCAAAGAGGTTAGCTTTTGGTTTATGCTTTTGTGTTAATTTGTTTTATCTTCAATGGCTAATGAAGATTCACCCTCATTCAGCTTGGGGATTTCACAAATTGAAACACAAAAATCTGTTCACTATAGTAATCAAATCTTGAGTTTTACTCCGGACAATTTTGATTACACCAAATTAGGTTTTAGTGAAAATCGATCAAAGCAGTGGAACGACCCTGAAAATTGAAGATTTTAAGAGAAGTTTTTGCTGCTAAAAATCAAGTTTCTGACATGCAAATGGAAGATCAGGATAAAATTGAACAAATTCCCAAATCTCCATCGGAGCAGGTATTATTTTCGCAACTAATTTGTAAATGGTGATTCATATAAGTGTTTCGTTTAACTAGTGATTCATATGAGTGATTCATATAATAACATATTAATACATTAGCTGATTACTTGGTGATTCACATTTTTTTTTGGTGATTCATACAGTTGATTCATATGGGTGAATCAGTAAAATGATATTTTAATTGGTGATACATATATTGTGCTAATGATTCATAGATAGTGATTCATTTGACTGATTCTTTTAACTGATGATTCATATGGGTGATTTATATAATTGTATATTAACAGATTAAGTGGTGTTTCATACTTTTTTGGTGATTCATATGTGTGATTCATATGTATGAAATACTACAATGATATTTTAATTGGTGATACATATATGGTACTAGTGATTCATAAATGGTGATTCACATAACTGGTTGTTTTAATAGGTGATTCATATGGGTGATTCATTTATTTGCAGATTAACTTATTAATTGGTGATTCATATTTTTTTGGTGATTCATATAGGTGATTCATATGGGTGTTACAGCAATGTGATCTAAAAAGCTGCTACATATGTTCCTTCTTTTCAACATTGATATCATGCATCGAGGAACCAAACAATTGCTAAATATGTTCCTTCTTTTCAACATTGATATCATGCATTGAAGAACCAGCAAGGTGTTCTTCATTGCTACCACAAATGCGAGAGACTTGAGGAACACATTGCCATCCCTTACTGATAACGGTGCTGCAAGGATAATAGGTAAGTTGATTGCAGAGCGATCAAAAGAATTTGATGTCTACGCCATTGCATATGAACCCGGGAAGAATGAGCGAATAGAGGCATACTTGGGATTATTCTTGAGACTATTCAAAAAAATGGAATCATATTTGTTTGAAATTTCACATTGTGTACTCTTGACTTGGTACCAGCTACTTTAGATATTTTCAGGATCAATAATTCCCAACTATTAGAACCCGTATGCCTTCCTCTGTATTGGAGCTTATCTTTGTAGCATAGGATAGAGTTATATTTTGCCAAAAGATTGTTCTGTTACTGTCGTAGTGGTGAGAACTATTTTAGTACCATGTTTAAGTTTGCAGTCCTCTTTGGAGAAAATAGAAGGCTCTAACAAGATCAAAATAGGACATTATTGTAAAATTTGTTCAAATGAGAATGGTGCACCAACAACTAGCCATATAATAAACATTATTACTGAGTTTAAGGATTTGTTTGTGTAGAAAGCTAAAAGAACAACAACTGTATTTTCTCTCCTAATACCAAACTTTTGGTTTCCAACTTCAAAACAATCCCTTTAAAATCAAATCAAAACGCAATAGTTCCCAAGAAAACATATTCAAACCAAACGCATCTATTTGTTCTCCCATATCAAGGAAACATGTATTAGTTTTGCTGGTGTGTGTGTATTTCTGTGTGAGTTTTCTGTCAATACTTACGACCACATATCAAATCTTGACAAATCTGTCAATACTTACCACCACACGTCAAGGCTCAATTTGTAGCTAGTTTACAAAAGAGCCAAATAGATGCGCGCGCGTGTGTGTGTGAGAGAGAGAAAAAGAGAGAGAGAGAAACTCTTGTAATCTTATTTATCAAAATTTAGTCTCGACAATGATAAAAAATATAGTGGCAATAAGTCAATAATACAGCATGTGTTTCCTTCAAAAGAACAAAAAATTAAAAGAGAAACGAAAATAAAAAATTCTTTAAGTAGACTTATATAAAAGTAAAATCTAAAAAGATACATCGTTTTGCTGAAGACACATAGCAAGCACCAAAATGCAAACAATAATGGTATACCTGGACTCCCAGAGATAAAGGAATGACAAAAGAAAAGGTTAGTTAACAGTGAGATCAATTAAGAGGAGAAAAAACATATCACGCGTCAAAGCAAGCCCAAGTTTGGAATTCTCCATTACCATTACACTTAATCATTCTTCCTCTCTGCTAATGAATTCTCAGGCAACAACCTGTAACATACAAGAAAAATCTGTATAAATTTTCAAGAAAGTAGAAGTAAAGTATATGCAGAAACAAAATTTAATGATTTTTACAAACAAATAAAGATGGGGCATAATGGAAAGACATAATATATGCCCATACCAATCAACGGAGAATATATTTAGCTATGTAAATACGTTTACTTTAAGGCCTATGCTTTCTAGGAGTTTCTTAGCTCTAGTAGGAGACTTTTATGACAACACAAAGTTAGAGAGCTTCTAGAACTCTTATTGTTTTGGTTTAATATGTTGTTCTGAGATGAAATTTTAATTGGATAAATATGGTTAATGCGGATTCATATAGCGTATCCGAGCTTATTTAGGACTGAGGCCTAATTGTTGTTTATACAAATAAACTCAAAACCTGCTCATTACATAAGCTAAAATCAGCAGGCAACCACAGTGAATCATCTATATACTCCATTATTAAGGAGAGAATTCTCCTGGATAAGGATAAGTTAGGACCAAATCTAGCCATATGAATCATGATAAATCAAATAATGCTGCGTGGACTCGACATATATTCAGAAATTACTTAAACTCTTGTAAGAAAAGAATCACAAAAAGTTGGAAGATATCCCTAGCATCACTTTAAACAAGAACACAGGATTCTTACATCTAAGTGTTAATTTACAGATCTCATAATGTAGAAGAGATCTAACTTGCATAAGGCCTAACATTTGAATTACCAATATGAATCACCATTTATATGAATATCCAATTACATGAATAACTAGCTATATAAATCACCAATATGAATCACCATTTATATGAATATCCACTTACAAGAATAATTAGTTATTTGTATCACTTATATGGATCACCAGTTATATGAATCACTTGTTATTTGCATCAACAGTTACATAAATCATGAATATGAATCACCAACTACATGCATCACTAATTACATGAATCATTAGTTACATAAATCACCAATATCAATCACCATTTATATGAATCACCAACTATATGAATCACTAATTATATGAATCATCGGTTACATTAGTCACCAACATAAAAAACTAGTTATATGAATAACCTACTATATGAATCAACAATTAACTAATATACAAAACATTTCTCTTTCAATTATAAATAAAACATACCAACTTATAAGCATCACCAATATGAATCACCATTTATATCAAACACTAGTTATATGCATCCCCAATATGAATCACTAATTATATTCATCACCAATATGAATCACCAGCTATATAAATCACCAGTTATACAAATCTGTTATATGAATCACCAGTTATTTGAAACACCATTTATATACATCACCAATATGAATCACCAGTTATATTATTCACAAGTTATATGAATCACCGAATATATGAATTACCAAATAATCATACTTACATAAATCCCTGAATCTTTGTGCATTGTATGCAGTACTAGATTTCAAGTGGAGGCATATTTGTATAGATGTATCAAAGTGACACATATGAGTTCCAGATGTATCACGATGATACATCTGTTATCAGATAGTTAAAAATATCTGCAAATCAACTTACCATCATACACATTACTTTGCCTCATTTAAAATCTGAAGAAAAGGTTTCATAGCCATATCATTATGAATCTCCAACGCTGATAAATTACCTTAAACAACGTATTTGGCATGAATTCTTTTCAAAGAAATGTCAATTTTCAATTGAATTGATATGGCGTCCATTAAATTGCAGTACGACTTTTTTTATGAATTACAATACCATCGACCCGATAGTTATCGTACCTTATTTTTGAAACCTATTCCCTGGAATGACACAACAACACTGTCACGAGTTCCACTGAAGATTACCAAAAATTTTAAAAGGAGGATCGATTTTTTCCCCAAAATTTAAAAAATTTGATCTTCTAATCTGGTATGGTTCAAAAATATTGGTTTGCTTCAACTTTGAGCTCTTGTTGAATGGAATTGCATTTTTAACGCTTGTAACTGTTTTTGCCGTGATTTGGGTTGTTGAAATCAGAGAAAATCCATTTCTTTGTTAAATAAAGATCTGATCTGTTTCATATGTATCACCTTTTTATATGTATCGCCGCTTAACATATGTATCACGATTTCAAAAATTCCAGAAAAGATGTAATTAGTAAAATAGTCGGGATTTTATGTAATATCACTTAAACATTCAGGGATTTATGTAAGTTACTCTTCTTATATGGAGTATTTCTTGAAAAAATTTAATAAAAGCACTACTTTGGGCTGGCCATTTAAAAAAAAAATAGGCCTATAATTGAAAAGGTGGACAACCTTAGTCAGTCGACCCAATTTAATTTCCCTTTTTAGCCATTTGGCCCAATTGGGAACATGCACTCTCTATACTCATGTGATACACTTTTATATCAAATTGATACACTTTTATACTATATTGATACACTTTCTAAAAAAGAGAAAAGCAAGTACATGCAGTCCCTATACCCAATTGATACTCTTTTATACCACATTAATACACTTTTAAACTATATTGATATACTTGCAGTGTCCATATACTCAATTGATACTCTCTTCTACTAGATTGATACATTTTTAGAAAAGAAAAAGACATCCGCTAGCCAATAGCAAAGATAATGGTCCAAGTTTGATCAATTAGGCATAAAGTATATCCTCGGCCCATTTTATTTTCATTGTGTAGCCTATCGACTATAATTGACTCTATTTTGCAGCTTTTACATGTGTACCTTTCTTTTATTATTTTCTTTTCAAAACAGGTTTTCTCCTCGATTTTTTTATTGATCTATATGCTATTTTTGCATTTACCACAAATTTTCTTTTTGGTTTTACTACATTGTAAGCTCGATGTGCTTTCATTATTTATGAGTTTATGATGTAAAAGATAAAAATCAAAGTGTTTTATGGTGTTCTCTTTGGATGATAAACAATTCAAATTTAGATGTTGTTTAGGCTGTTGGTTCGATTTTGGTTACACAGTTGGTTTAGCAGAAGCTCTTGTCCATTTTAATGGTGAAAGACGGTGGTGGAAGGGTGGCAAAGGCGTCAACCGATGTTAATGGTGTTTGGGTTGATTACATATTTTTTTTATGAAAGATTTAATGATATTTATGGGATAGAGAAAATGACAAATATAATAGACAACTACTGATCTTTCATGGAGGAATATGAGTAGTGGTTTCATGAATGGTGAAAGTATTGGGGAATACATGAA
>JAPEIP010000060.1:181516-193292 GCA_026120095.1 Capsicum chinense
GATGTACTTAATTAGTAATTTAGTGTTATTTTATATTGGAGTTAATTTTTAGACGCCCAATGGAAAGAGTATACTAAAGCATATGATGTAGTTTAAAGGTTCAACCTCGTTGATATTCCAATATAAAACATGCTATGACATCAAAATATGTTATAGAATATATTTTGAATTATTGATTAAGAATGCATTATTCCTTATATAGATGCTAAATTTACTAAGCTTCATTTTCAGTCATTATTTTAAAATAATCTTCATAATATAATTAAAAATCAAGTTATAATATTATAATTGGACAATAAAGAAAATATATAGTTGATCAGAGCGAGAAAATAATTCTTTAACAACTATTTCAATGATCGCGTGAAGCCTGGTCAAATTTCCTAGTATAGATATATGTGAACACAAATTTTAAAGAACAAAATATTTAGTCAAATGAAATACAAGAGGAACTCTATCTTTGGAATGAAAGTAAATACATAGTCTATAGGAAAGGTATTAGAATACATCCGAATGCCTGAAAGTCAACCACTACCTTGAAAGCACCAGGTATCACCCGAATCTACCAAGGTAGGGCGCACTCAAACTAGGAACTGCACCAAAAGGATGTAGTAGGTATGAGTACGGTCCACTTGGACTCATTAGGTATCATAGGCCGAGCGAGCAATGTAGAAAATAAAGCATACAAAATACATCCTAAGGACGAATCACCTGCAATCAGAAAATATCCCACAATGATAGCCCACACAGCTTGCACTAACATTTCTAATATAACATATATATTAGAACAACATACCAAGATAAGACCCAAGTATACATTATATCACATATATGAAGAACAAGAGATACATATTTGTAAAGCCCCGCACTTTCGAGCTAAAGTTAAGCCGTCTTTCCAACATTTATAGATCCGAAAAACAATATCCCGTACTATTATTAGCTTAATTCATCTTTTATTTCCATGCTTAAAGGGCACATGGCTCGAAATTTTCACTAAGTGTTGGGGGCTTAGTCATCTTCAATACACCTAAACTTTGAGGATTTCTATTTTGACCTTTCTGACTCCGATATAATAGTTTTTGAGTTAATTCATATTCAGGGATGTAAAAAGTATATCTCAGGGGAGTTTTGGATTTTTTGGACAAGGTTTGGATCATAAATCCACCAAGTCACCATGATAGAGTAAAGTATTTTCGTACAGTTCATGATTCATAATTTTAATGCATGCGTCATTATCTTTATCCTTGTGTGTGAGGTGCTTATTAGGTGAAAAAAATTCATAAAAATTATTTAGAGCAAGGTTGAGCTAAGTGCCTTTGATTCGTCCAAAGTTTGGTATTTTATTTTACAAGAGTCAACTTTTAACATTCATGATTTTTTATATATGTGGAATTTTTCATCTCAAGACCCACCAAATTGTATATAATTGAATTAGCTTTCTAATGATACCAATTTTTCCTTAATATGATACCCGAGTAAAAAGTTATGATCATTTTTGTTAGAACCAATAAGCTACCGCGATAAGACCACATCACGGCGAGCCTGAAAAATGTAATTACGAGTTTAAAATTGTCTGAGAGGCAAATGTCTCTTTTTCCTTCAATCCAATTCGTAAATCCACAACTTAAATCACTAGTTAGGGCATTATTTGCGCATCTTCTCTAACTTTCCTCTCAAGAAAACACTATCCTTTCTCCAAGGACCAAAATTTAACTCATTTCCCAAGTAATCTAGAATTCAAGCTCTCTAAGTCCAAAAAACTTCAAGAAAGCATCAAGATTAAGGTTTCTTTCCCAAGATTGAGAAACTTAAGGTACGTGGCCTATCCTAAACTTCATGGGTATAGTGAAATCGTTTTAGTAAGTTTTAAGGTTATGAAATGAAGTGTTTTGAAAATACTTTAATGAATTATGCTTTCTGAACCCATTTAGATGACATAGCGTTTTGGTCTTGAGGCCTTATTATGGAATTGAAATAATGTTCAAGTACTTATACAAGCATTTTTAGCCTTGTAAATTTTAATTGAGAGCATGAATCACAAAACTCCCTCTCTTTTTATGACACGTCTTGATTTCGTATGATATGGATTTTAAATTGCATGTTTGGAAGCATGAGATGAACGTTTTAATATTGTTTATTTGATATTAGTTATGAATTGTAGAGAGGGTGTTTTCTTATTTATAAGTGTTTTATGCGACAATTGAAAGAGTTTCATGGATTGTTATAAAGAAATTGACCATAATGTGTTAAAGTATTAAAAGGAGAGAGTCTTTGCATAAGTTTCACATGCTTTGAAATGAAAAATCTCTTGCATTATTTAAATATCTTGGTGGTCAAATGATTGAGCTGATTGAAAAATCTAAAGCAGAACATGATATGGCTTAAACATATAACTTGCAAGTCCTGGTATGATGATAACAAAATAGATAATGCCATGATAGACTTAGAATAGAACAGAATAAAAATTTTCATTCAAATTTTCAGATTTTGAGTTTTGAATAATACATGTTTAGAAAAGGTTTAAAATGGGCTTAAAGAGAGTTAGGTGGTTACCCGAAGAAGGAATGACCTCAAAAACTCATTGCCCGAACTGCCTTTTATCGATACGGGTTTTATTATGTCCCAAATAGGGGATTATACATTGGCCTTGTGACCTTTGGCATTTTAAAATTAGAAACTCCAACCCCTGCAACAAAATTGGGTTGGAGGCTTGGCCACCGAGTCAAGGGCGAATTCCATATAGCCCATGGGATTTTAGAATTGTAGGGTGTACTTCCTAGCTCAGAATTAAGACAAAGAGTCGAGTTGAGATTTACAGAAATGTTTGTATAAAAATATATTTTGTTTTTGGATTATTCTACGTACCAGTACATTTGTATTGATCCCCTATATTTCAAGATTTGAGGCTTAGTTTCAGGGTCCTGCTAAGCATTAGATCATTTTTTAGACATTTGAAGTTGGTGAGCCTCCCTTAATCGGAAGGCCCTGTTCCATGTAGTGTTTTCATTTAGTTTTAGTTCATGGTTCGACCGGGAGTTTTGTTGCAGTTTCAGACAGATGTTGTTTTCAGTTTATTAGAAATTTTGAAGACTTATGTTAGATGGTTTTTGGTCTTTATGATTTTATGTACGTATTTTTTATCCATAATGATAAATAACCATGTTCCAGTTCACTTTCGCATTTTGATAATAGATTTTTTATGTTCATGATCATAAGTTAAGAGGGTTCTCGAGCCTTCATGGATCAGGATGTCCGTCGCGACTAGAGCCTCGGTTTGGGTTGTGACAAACTTGGTATCAGAGTATGGTTCATGTTCCCTAGGTGTGTGCGAAGTCGCATTGGTTAGAGTCTTTTTATGAGTGTGTAGCACGCCACACTTGTAATAAGGAAGCTACTAGACATTTAGGAATATTTCACTTTTCTTCATGTTCTAGATCATGCCATTGTGTTATCTATTTGATTTTTTCTTTACTCTAATTTTATTAACTATGCCTTATTGTCGAGTTGATTCAAGTGCAGAATCTTAGAGTCTAAATGTGGTGGTCCCTTCTAATTTAGTCATAAAAGATTATGAAATTTCATAAGGATTAGAGAGGAGTCCATAAGTGCTTTAAAGTGTGTTGATTTAAGCTTATACCCCTATCTACATCAATCGTGTGTTTGATCCTGTGGTATGAAGTGTATTCAGTCCTTTTCAAATTTCTTATTACAGATGCCATGCTTAAGAGTAGTTATATATATATTGGAAGGTTGGAATAATATTTCCACCTGAGTAGAAGTATGTGTTAAGGTGTCATACTGTAATACCCTGCATTTTCGGGCTAGTTTTTAGACCGTCATTCCTAAGTGTATAAGCTAAAATCCAAATGATTCCCATGTGAATATAAGTGTCATGATCTTTATCCTCGTGTTTTTTGTGCTTTCGAGGTGAATTTTTTTTTATAAGAATCACCTAGAACAAAGTTGAGCTTAGATCTTTTGATTTGTCCAAAGTTTGATTTTTGATTCTACAAGGGTCTACTTTGAATATGTATAACTTTTTATATAGGTAGAATTTTGAGCTCAAGACCACCAAATTTTAGATAATTGAATTAGCTTTCCAACGATACCAATTTTGCCTTAATCCGATACCCATGTAAAAAGTTATGGCATTTTTCGTGTGAGGCAGTAAGCCAACGCGATTAGGATGCGACACATTGGTCATCGACGCGATGGAAATCGCGTTACGAAATTGTTTCCCATGCTATTTCAGTTCCTAAAGGATCTAGGGAAACTTTGGTCACTTCCCCTCACCCAAATCCGTCCATAATACTTAATTTCAGCCCCAAAAACATTAGATACATCATAATTCATCTCTTTCTCTCCAAGAAAACCCTAGCGTCTTCAAGAACACCAAGAACTCCACCAAATTTTCTCCAAGAAAGTTGATAATCCAAGCTTCCAAGTTCAAGAACTTCAAGAATAAGCTTCAAGAACACCAATAGTTATTCAAAGTTCAAACTTTTACTTTCAATTTATCAAATAAGGTATGTGGGGTTATGAACAAAGATACTCTTTCATCCTTGTGCCTAAAACTATTTTTAAAGTTGAATTTACGTATATTGAAATTAGGGTTCATACCCAACTTATCTTGTTTTGAGTTTATGAATTTGTAAAGTGATTTAAGTGTTAAGGTGCATGCTTATTCTCTTCAATTTATGCTTGATTTAAAGATTTTCAATTGAGATTTAAGCATGATATTATGTTGCAAGTTATATAAAAGAAAGCATGAGATTTAAAGGCTTTAGTGCATCAAGATTTCTCATGCTCATGTTTTGATCCATAAGATTAATATTGTGATTTTGATTTCATTAGCTTGACTAAAATTATTGAAGTATCTCAAGAAAATTATTAAGCATGAAGTATTATCTTGATTTGACATGAATTTAAAGCATGGGGTATTAAACCCTAGTTTGAATATTGGTATTTCAAGAAGATTATGCTTTCAGACAACCTATGATTAGTTTATACTCAGATTTTGAACAAAATTTGATTTTTTAATCCTCAGTTTAAATATGGAATCCACTCAACAATTTTGATTACAGTTTAAAGTAAACAGATGCGTAATTGGTTTTCATAATAAACCCTAATGCAAGTTTTAAAGTGGATTTCCAACAGGTTGAGCATACAGATTAAAGGGAGTAGTATTTAGCATCGATCGGGAAGTATGGGTTTAGCACATCCTACTTCTTTAGAATTATAAGCCAACGTAGGTTCAGATTATTAGATTATTCCCATTTCTATATGGATGACAGTTACAGATGTAATCAGTTAGCTAAGGTTATACTCCTTGGAAAGAGTATGACACCTCTCCCCAATGTGAGGTTTTACCCATAGGAGAACTAGACGTTAGAAACTATAATAGCTCACATAGTGTATGTTAGTTAAAAGAACCTCCCTTAAGCCTAAGTCCTTAATTAGGATAACAGAATAGCTTTTAGAAACTAAGTGTAAAGGCTCACGATTTTATGAAGGTATTCTTTTACATAAGTCATTACCTATGAGATTTCAGCTTTTAGTTTATAGATACAAAGGTGAGTCCTTTTTTCACTTAGCCTACATGATTTGAAAGACAACTTTAATTCTACTTAGTCCACTAGCTGAAATTGTAAAAGTACAGCTTTTAGAAGTAAGTTTTATGACTCTCAAGATTTATACAGTATGTTTTATCATTCATGATTTATGATTTTCAGCTTTCAGTTATTCCAGCCAATGTGAGTTATTTATACTTAGCATGCATTATTTTACAAGTTTATACGAACATTGAGATATTGTTTTACTTATGCATTCACTCCCATTTGCTCAGTACATTCCAAAAGTACTAATCCACATATATGTCTGGGTTCTACATTGTTTAATAATGTAGGTGCCAGTTCAGTTGTAGTCCATATATCACAATCAGACAGTTGCACGTTCCAGCCAGCAGATGATGAGTCCTCCCACTTTGGGGACTTCAGTTATATGTTATTTATGTAATTTAATTTATTACTGATATGTATTAATTAGTGGTAATTGGAGTTGCATCCCAGCTATCTATAGTGAGTATAGTAGAGGCTTCACAGATGTCAGTCACAGTCGGTAATGTAATTTTAGTTTTGCTCTTAAGTTTTATCAGAATGTAAAATTGTATTAGTATTGTGTTTTTTTCTAGATTTCATCATGATTATATTTTTGCATAGTAAATTTAGTTATTTTATACATATGTAAATAAGTTGCTTAGCAGTATGCTAGTACAAGGTGGGGGATCACTTGTGGTCCTAAGTGCCGTATGATATCTCGAGACTCATTTTTGGGGCATTACACATACCCTATTAGTAGTAAGATAATCCCGAAGTTAGTGATATGAAGTCACAAGGTTATAAGTTAGGGTGAGGGTAACCTTTTTGTAAATAATTAGTTTGAGTTGTATAACCCTTGACTGAGGGGTGGGTTGCTCTTTTATGGTGATTGGCCAATATTATAGCCAAATACTTTTTATAAGTGTATGGTAGTCGGTGAAATAAGTGTCTGGCTATGATTACTATTTATTCAAAATAGGGAAGGATCTTAGAATGGATAGTTATGGTGGTCGTATGATTATTTAAAGGTTGTGAATTGAAAGGGGTAGATTAGTCAATAAGTTATGGGTAGAGACTCATTGGTGTAAGTGGAATTTTAAGGTAGTATAAATGTATGCTTGGGTAAGTAAGTATGATATGAGAAAGTAGAATATGTAGATAATATCGTAATGGATTATAATATAAGGTTAAGGTTGACTATGTGTATTATATGACTTTACCCCCTTGGCTTTCTTTTATTTAGTAGTTGTAAACTAGTATTACATGTGAGAAGGTGTGTAGTGTATTTTGATGTGTAGTAGTAATGTCATGAAAGGGATGTGATTGTAGATATTAGTTAAGTGCAATGGGGTATTTGGGTTGATTTCCCAATTTGATGGACTAGTATAATATTTGGCATGCTTCATTGGTGGTACTTGATAGATGATAGAATATAGGCTTGAACTTTAGATGTGGATGGTGGTGATAAAAATAGTAGCTTAAGATTAATGATACAGTTTTGTGGGAGAAAGTAGTAGGCTTAGTTTAATGCGTGCAGTAGCCTAGATTAGCCACTTGTGGAATAATAAGTGGACAATTGTGATGTATATATATACACATGAGAACAAGAGTAAAACTATGAATTATGGTTGAATCACTAAGTGGATAAGAGCGTGAGTATATAATGATAAGTTGAACCCCCGGATACCATGTTGTTAGATAATGTTTTATATGTATAAGTGTCATGTGCACCTAGTTCACGTTCTTGAATTTTGTAGTACGGAGAAGTCTGGAGAGTTGTTGTATGGTGTTCTTTATAGCTAAACTGAGGAAGGTTAGGTAGGCAATATGCGCCTTCGGTATAGTTGTACAAATTTTGTTAAGATTGTAAGTATGTGAGTAGAGGTCTAATGTTGGCGTGTTAAGTAGTAGAGAATGAATTATTATGTGATAAGGAGTGTGGATGTGTATTCTCCTGAGAGTGGGGTGATCGGGTGATGTCTATAGAGTCTAGCAAAAGTTATGAGTAGCATTTATGGAAAATAATGCCTTCGGAGTATAGTTTATCAGGAGGGAAGGGGAGTTTAGCGTTTATGTTCATGGTGATACCCTATTGTGTTGACGGTTGTTCTTGTAGACTTAATAAAAAGATACGTCCTCAAGTCTAGGACTATGACTTTGATCTAAGGGGGAGATGATGAATTTATGTAGTTCCCTAATTTTCTTGAGGTGTAAAGTTTAAGAAAAGAGTCATGATAAAATCTATTCCTATTCAAGAAAGCTCCTCTTACATCAATTTAATGTGGTCATTCTACTAATGTCTTATGTATTTGTAATACCCCAATCGTTTATCAAGCCTAAATCCGTCCCTTGAATGGATATGTATGACTTCCAAAGTGTTTGATGTTTATACCGTGTTGTATTTCTTTGATTTCTACTTTTTATCATGTAGAACATTGAATAAGCTTTTCGTCAATACCAATTTCATCGAAATCCGACATCGGACGAGTGAGTTATGGCCGATTTACTAAACGGTATCGGATCGGCCAGGTTTGACGGTCGACCTGGTGGTACGTTTGGTCCTTGGTGGACCATCAAGTGTCCCGTAAAACTAAGGCAGTAGCTCCTCTTTTGGGCCTTCGTGTGACGGCTAAAGTGGTGGATCGTCAGAAGTTTGACGGTCCGTCAACTGCACCGTCAGGTCAAAAATAGAATGGCCCATTCTTGACCCCTGAGTGAAGGATGATCTGGTGGTCCGTCCGTTTCTTGACGGACCATATCTTCTACCATCAACTCAAGACAGAATGTCTCATTTTTTGTCCTTAAGTGATGGACGACTTGGTGGACCTTCACTTTTCCGATGGACCGTTAGGTCAACCGTCATGTCGAGGCAGGACATTCCAGTTTTGGCGTTCGAGTGATAAACGACTTGGTAGACCGTCAGTCCCTCTGACGAACCATCAGGTCGACTGTCACAGGCCCCGATCAGCAAATTTCAGAATTTTCAAAAAGGGCATTTTGATCATTTCCTCCCCATGTGGTCTTATATATATCAAGGTGGAGAAGAGCCACTCATTTTTCTTCTCCTTTCTCTTCCAATCTCCAAGAATCTCCTAGAAACTAGGGTTTCTACAAGATCCAAAATCCAAATCCTCTTCCAAGAAATTCAAAGAAACTTCCATGACATTCTCCAAGTTGTTCAAGAACTAAGTTTCCCAAGTCAATGGCATCAAGTATCTTGGTCTAAAAGTGTGAGAAGAGTTCCCAACAAGTTTCCACATCTTCAAATCAAAATCTAAGGTATATGGGGTTTGAACAAGGACACTCCTTTCGTTCTTGTGCCTAAAGATTTAATTTCTACTATTAATTTACATGATTTTGCAAGTGGGCTTACACCCAAATTTCTTTATCTATGATTTACAAGGTTTAAGTTGAATAAGTTTGATATTTATGATTATTTCACCATCATGCTTCTTAATTTGAGTATTTATTCCATGAGATGTACATTGTCATTATATATATTGATGATTTCTATGTGATTTACGATAAGTGACAAGATTTGTGTTTTTCTATGAGAAATTTGACTATTGAATACATATCGATACTTGAGATTGAAAGTCAAGAATGAGTCCTATGATATTTCCTTGAAGCTTTGGTATTTGAAGTGATTTGATAAGCAAGGATACTTGATGTTGAGAAAGATTGTTTGAGTTTAAGTCGAGTTAGGAATCCTCAGTCGTATATAATTTACCAATGAGATATACAGTTGTTTTGGTCATCATGACAGACCCATGAGTTGATATTGATTGAGGTGGATTTCCTAACGCGTTCTCAGCTATGTCTGGGAGGAATATTTAGCACCAGGCGGGAAATTTGGTATTTTCCCAGAACTACGTGCCACCGTAAGATTGATGTTGATAATTGTGGGCCAAAGGCCGAGTATGAGATTGTGATGATAAGATTGAGGTTTTACTCCCTGGAAAGAGTACGACACCCCTGCCAATATGGGGTTCTCTTCTTAGGAGGGAAAAACGCTGGACTCTATGTGGCTCACATGGAGTAGTTATGTCGGTTATAAGAAACTCCCAAATCTATAATGATCTAAATACCTTGAGTTATCGAGTCACTCTAAGTCATGAGTCAAAGCTTTTGAGTTGAGTTGAATGATTTATGAGATTTATGAAGCACATGTTATTACTGATGACTTATGGAAATAATGTTTCAGATAATTCAAGCAAAGAGAGTTATTACTATCAGCATGCATGGTTTTCTTATACATTTATGATACTATTTAAAATGTTGCATCCACCCCCACATACTCAGTACATTCCTAAGTACTGACTCTCATACCCTTTTATATTCTATATTTCCTCGTGATATAGGTTCAGGTGCTCAGTCTCAGCCGCGACAGTGATCTACGAGTACCTTCATCTACATTCCTGTAGTTGGTGAGTCCTTATGGTTTGAGGACCTATGTTCATGATTTTTTCTTGATAATTAATGGTTGTTTATTTTTTTATTCAGTATGAGTCAGTTGGGGATCTATCCCAATGGCTCCTCAGTCTTATATAGTAGAGGCTTTGTCAGACTAGAGTACCAGTATGTACAGAACCTTGGTATTTTGATTGTACAGGACAATATTATTTTGTATCTCAGTATGTTCATAACATAATTATTCTTCCTTACTACTACTTAATTATTGTCATAGTGAATTATAGGTATAAAGACAGGCTCAGAGGGTTAGCTTAAGGCTGTGTGTGGCCTTAAGCACCGTGTGACGTCTCGGGATAGGTTCTTGGGGTGTTACAAGCTTGGTATCAGAGCATAAGGTTTTAAAGAGTCCTAGGGAGTCTGACAAGACACGTTACATAGAGTTTTGATCATCGGTGTAGCGCGTCACATCTATGAGCAAGAGGCTATGGGACGTTTTAGGAAAAGTTGCTTCTTACTTTCGAGAGTTTATCATGCCTATGATTGTTTCTCTCTACTGTTAATCCGTAATCTCTTATGACAGAAACTGACTCTTCATAGAGCTCGTAGAAACAACGAACGACCTCAACCCATTGATCCTTTAGGTGACACGGTGTCCCACACTAAATTTCAGGTAGCTTTCCAAGTTCTAGCCCAGGCGGTCACCGCCAATGCTCGAGACAATACCTAGGCTACTGCTCCACCTCCATAAGGAAATAATTCTACCATAGCTCGGGTTTGTGACTTTATGAAAATGAATCCACTTGAGTTCTATAGGTCAAAAGTAGGTGAGAACCCATAAATATATTTAGATGAAGTGAGAAAGATAACTCAAATTATGCATGTGACCGAGGAAGAGAGTGTTGAATTGGCTTTCTATTAAATGAAAGATGTTGCTTATGATTGGGTGGAGATGTGGAGGAAAGTTAGAGGGGAGAATGATGCTCCCATGACTTGGCAATTATTCTAAGATGCCTTCTTAGATAGGTTCTTTCCCCCTAAGCTGAGGGAAGAGAAGCTAGAAGAATTCATAAACTTGAGACAGGGCTCCATGACAGTTAAGGAGTATTGCCATAAGTTTAACCAGTTGTCTAAATACACTCCTGGTATGTGGCTGATTATAGAACTAGTATGAGTAAGTTTTTGGTAGGTGTGTCTAGTAAAGTTATAAAAGAGTGTCGATCCGCTATGCTTAATAGGGACATGGACCTTTCAAGAGTAATGATCCATGCTCAATAGATTAAAATGGACAAAGTAAAGGAGAGAGAGAGGGTGGGAGGGAATAAGAGAGTTAGATCTGAGCAGTAGGGGTTTGGTCAGACTAGATTTCATGGAGGGATTCGCCTTCAGTTCCAGATCCATTCTCTTATGCCAGCGACTTCATCAGCTAGTACTCCTGCGTTCAGAATCAGGCCGGAGCAGGGTAATAGGCCTACTATGTCCCAATCCCAGGATAGTATGAGTAACAGGCCTCATTCTCCCCCATGTTCGAAGTACGGTAGAGACCATCCGGGTGATTTCTTAGTCAGTTAGAGGGGTTGTTTTGGTTGCGGTAAGCTGGGCCACAAATTCAAGGATTGCCCATATGCTAGACAGGGGAGTCGCGATGTTCGTCCCCAGAGTCAGACTATTAGTGCTCCAGCCCCAGTAGTTCGTCCTACTTCTCCTCAGGGTGCCTCATCTAGTACCGCTAGCGGTCTGCGCTAGAATCACTTTTATGCTATACCACCCTG
>JAPEIP010000060.1:193392-204406 GCA_026120095.1 Capsicum chinense
AGTGAGAAAGATAACTCAAATTATGCATGTGACCGAGGAAGAGAGTGTTGAATTGGCTTTCTATTAAATGAAAGATGTTGCTTATGATTGGGTGGAGATGTGGAGGAAAGTTAGAGGGGAGAATGATGCTCCCATGACTTGGCAATTATTCTAAGATGCCTTCTTAGATAGGTTCTTTCCCCCTAAGCTGAGGGAAGAGAAGCTAGAAGAATTCATAAACTTGAGACAGGGCTCCATGACAGTTAAGGAGTATTGCCATAAGTTTAACCAGTTGTCTAAATACACTCCTGGTATGTGGCTGATTATAGAACTAGTATGAGTAAGTTTTTGGTAGGTGTGTCTAGTAAAGTTATAAAAGAGTGTCGATCCGCTATGCTTAATAGGGACATGGACCTTTCAAGAGTAATGATCCATGCTCAATAGATTAAAATGGACAAAGTAAAGGAGAGAGAGAGGGTGGGAGGGAATAAGAGAGTTAGATCTGAGCAGTAGGGGTTTGGTCAGACTAGATTTCATGGAGGGATTCGCCTTCAGTTCCAGATCCATTCTCTTATGCCAGCGACTTCATCAGCTAGTACTCCTGCGTTCAGAATCAGGCCGGAGCAGGGTAATAGGCCTACTATGTCCCAATCCCAGGATAGTATGAGTAACAGGCCTCATTCTCCCCCATGTTCGAAGTACGGTAGAGACCATCCGGGTGATTTCTTAGTCAGTTAGAGGGGTTGTTTTGGTTGCGGTAAGCTGGGCCACAAATTCAAGGATTGCCCATATGCTAGACAGGGGAGTCGCGATGTTCGTCCCCAGAGTCAGACTATTAGTGCTCCAGCCCCAGTAGTTCGTCCTACTTCTCCTCAGGGTGCCTCATCTAGTACCGCTAGCGGTCTGCGCTAGAATCACTTTTATGCTATACCACCCTGCCAGGAGCAGGAGGATTCACCATATATTGTTACTGGTATGCTCCGTGTATTTCACTTTGATGTGTATGTGTTAATGGACCCTGGGTGTAGTATTTCTTATGTGACTCCATTGGTGGCTGTGAATTTTGATATCAAGGATGAGAAGATTCCCGATCTTTTCCTAGTTTCAACCACAGTGGGTGAATCAGTCGTTGCTAAGCGAGTATACAAGAAGTGTCGTATCACCATCCTTCACAAAGTCATATTTGCAGACTTGATTGAACTGGACATGGTTGATTTTGACATTATTATGGGTATGGATTGGCTTCATTCTTGTTATTCATCAATAGACTATCATACCCATGTAGTCAAGTTTTGGTTTCCCAATGAGCAGTTTTTGAGGTCCAAAAACTCTGTATCTCTAAAAAGTCATTTTATATCCTATCTTAAAGTTAGGATATTGATATCCAAGGTTTGTATCTATCATTTAGTTTGAGTTAAAGGCACTAAGTCTGAGACTCCAACTATTTAGTCTCTTAGTGTTGTCAATGAGTGTCCCGATGTCTTCCCGGAAGATCTCCCAGGGGTACCTCCCGATAGAGAGATAGAATCCAGAATTGATCTCCTCCCTGATACACATCCTATTTTTATTCCTCCGTATTGTATAGCTCCCGCAGAACTTAGGGAGTTGAAAAAGCAACTCAAAGACCTTCTTGATAAGGGTTTTATAAGACCTAGTGTATCTCCTTGGGGTGCACCTGTTCTATTCGTGCGAAAGAAAGATGGTTCATTGTGCATGTACATTGACTATCATTAGCTCAACAAGGTCACAGTTAAGAACAAGTATCCTCTCCCTAGAATTGATGACTTGTTCCATCAGCTACAAGGTGCCAGTTATTTCTTGAAAATAGATTTGAGATCCGATTATCACCAACTTAAAGTCAGAGAGTGTGACATTCCAAAGATAACCTTTCGTACCCATTATGGTCATTTTAAGTTCCTAGTCATGTTTTTTGGGCTAACAAATGCCCCAGCAGCATTTCTGGACCTTATGAATCGAGTGTTCAGACAGCACCTGGATATGTTCATTATTGTGTTCATAGATGATATTCTTGTATACTCCCAAAGTGAGAACGACCATGCAGATCATCTCCAAATAGTCCTGTAAACCCTTAGACATCATCAACTATTTGCCAAATTTAGCAAGTGTGCATTTTTTCTTTGATTAGTTGCCTTCCTAGGTCATATTATTTCTTCTGAAGGTATTCGGGTTGATCCTCAAAAGGTAGAAGCTGTAAAAAATTAGCCTAGACCTATTTCCCCATTTGATATTAGAAGTTTCTTGGGTCTAGCTAGCTACTACTATCATTTTATCAAAGGTTTCTCTTTCATTGCTGCTCCTTTGACCTGGTTGACCCAAAAGAAGATTAAATTCCAGTGGTTAGATTCTTGCGAGAAGATTTTTCAAGAATTAAAGACTCGACTCACTTTAGCCCCTGTGATGGCCCTGCTAAATAGTGTTGATGATTTTGTGGTATATTATGACGCTTCCACAATTGGTTTGGGTTGTGTGTTGATACAGAAGGGTAAGGTTATAGCATATGCCTCTCGACAGTTGAAATCTCATGAGAAGAATTATCCGACCCATGACCTCGAGTTAGCTGCAGTAGTTTTTGCCTTGAAAATTTGGAGACACTGTATGGTGTTCATGTTGATGTCTTTACGGATCACAAGAGTTTGCAGTATATGTTTACTCAGAGAGAGTTGAATCTTCGGCAGAGGTGATGATTTGAATTACTAAAGGATTAGAATATGAGTGTGTTATATCACCCGGGCAAGGCCAATGTAGTGGAAGATTCCCTTAGCAGATTGTCCATGGGTAGTGTAGCACATGTTGAGGTAGATAAGAGGGATTTGGTCCGCAAAGTGTATCGTTTGGCTAAGTTGGGTGTTAGATTGCTTGACTCAGCTGAGGTTAATGTTTGGGTTCAAAGTAGTTCCGAATCTTCCCTAGTTTCGAAAGTGAAAGAAAAGTAGGATAGGGATTCTTGTTTGGTTGAATTGAAAGGGGCCGTCAAAGACTAAAAGGTGGAGGTTTTCTCCCATGAGGGAGATGGTGTGTTGAGATTTCAAAATTGATTGTGTGTGCCTGAGTTGATGATTTGAGGCGGAGGATTATGGCGGAAGCGCATGGCGTGCGGTATTCTATTCATCCCAGTGCTACCAAGATATATCACGATTTTTAGGAAATTTATTGGTGGAATGGTATGAAGAAGGATATAGCGAATTTCGTAGGGAAGTGTGCAACTTGCCAGTAGGTAAAGATAGAGCACTAGAGACCCTATGGTATGATGCAAGAATTTAGTATTCCTACTTAGAAATAGGAGAAAGTGAATATGAATTTTGTGATTGGTTTACCTCCTTCCCATCATCATCATGATTCTATTTGGGTCATTGTGGACAGGTTGATTAAGTCCATACATTTTATTCCAGTACATATATGTTTCACACTGAGAATTATGCTAGGTTGTACATTCAAGAGTTAGTAAGGTTGCATGGAGTTCTGTTGTCTATCATCTCCGATAGAGGTACTCAATTTATTTCTCAGTTTTGGAGAGACTTCCAGAAGGGTCTTGGCGCCCAAGTTCATCTTAGCTCTGCTTTTCATCCGCAGACAGACGGACAAGATGAGAGGACTATCAAGACTTTGGAGGATATGTTGAGGCCTTGTGTTCTTGATTTCAAAGGAAGTTGGGATGAACATTTGTCGTTGATTGAATTCTCTTATAACAATACTTTTCATGCTAGAATTAGAATGGCTCCATTTGAAGCCCTGTTTCGAAGAAGATGTAGATCACCCATAGGTTGGTTCGAAGTGGGTAAAGCTACTGTGATTGGGCCTGATACTGTGTTCCAAGCTATAGAGAAAGTTAAGTTGATTCGGGAGAGATTGAAGATAGCCCAGAGTCGTCAGAAGTCATATCCAGATATGAGAAGGAGAGCCCTTGAGTTCAAGGTTGGTGATTTTGTGTACTTGAAAATTTCACCCATGAAAAGGGTGAAAAGATTTGGAAAGAAAGGGAAGCTTAGTCCTAGATATGTTGGCCCTTATAGAGTTTTGAGATGTGTTGGGAAAGCAACTTATGAGATCAAGTTGCCTGCAAAGTTGTCAGGTGTCCATCCTGTATTTCATGTTTCTATGCTCAAGAAGCACATTGGTGACTCTATTATTGTTAATCCATTGGAAATTTTTGATGTTCATGATAGCCTTTCGTATGATGAAATCCCGGTTGAAATCTTAGATTATCAAGTTCATAGACTAAGGAACAAGGAAACTCCCTTGGTTAAAGTTCTATGGCGAAATCAATCTGTCAAGGGTGCTACTTGGGAAGCAGAAGCAGATATGCGAGCCAGTTACCCTCATCTTTTTTGCGCGAGTTCAAATCAAGCTGAATTTACTAATCCCTTAATTTAGTTTCATTCTAATCTAATGTATTCAACTATGTGATTATCCCCTCTATGATTCATACATTTGATGAAGTACTCAAAAAGATTAGAAAAGGTAAGCCCTCTGAGTGAGTCATTTCAGCTATACATCCTCATTTTCTCTTATTCTTGGCCTATCTAGAAATATTCAAGGATGATTGTTTCCAAGGGGGATATATTGTAATGCCCTAATTATTTATCAAGCCTAAATTTATCCCTTGAATGGATATATATGAATTCCAAAGTGTTTGATGTTTATACCGTGTTGTATTTCTTTGATTTCTACTTTTTATCATGTAGAGCATTGAATTAGATTTCCGTTGATACTAATATCATCGAAATCCAACATCGAACAAGTGAGTTATGGCCAATTTATTGAACAGTGTCGGATCGCCCAGGTTTGACGGTCAACCTGGTGGATCGTCAGGTCCTTGGTGGACCATCAAGTGTCCCGTCAAGCCAAGGATGTAGCTCCTCTTTTGGGCCTTCGTGTGACGGCCAAAGTGGTGGACCGTCAGTAGTTTGATGGTCCATCAACTGCACCGTCAGGTCGTAAGCAGAATGGCCTATTCTTGACCCCTGAGTGACGAATGATATGGTGGTCCGCCCGTTTTTTGATGGATCATCACTTCTACCATCAACTCTAGATAGAATATCTTATTTCTGTCCCTCAAGTGACGGATGACTTGGTGGACCATCACTTTTCGGATGGACCGTCAGGTTGGCCATCACGTCGAGGCAGAACGTTCCAGTTTTGGCGTTTGGGTGACAGACGACTTGGTGGACCATCAGTTCCTCTGACGGACCATCAGGTCGACTGTCATAGACCCCGATCAACAAATTTTAGTATTTTTAAAAAGGGCACTTTGGTCATTTCCTCCCCATGTGGTCTTATATATATCAAGGTGGAGAAGAGCTATTCATTTTTCTTCTACTTTCTCTTCCAATCTTCCAAGAATCTCCTAGAAACTATGGTTTCTACAAGATCCAAAATCCAAATCCTCTTCCAAGAAAGTCAAAGAAATTTCCATGACTTTCTCTAAATTTTTCAAGAACTAAGTTTCCCAAGTCAAAGGCATCAAGAATCTTGGTCTAAAAGTGTGAGAAGAGTTCCAAACAAGTTTCTACATCTTCAAATCAAAATCCAAGGTATGTGGGATTTGAACAAAGACACTCCTTTCGTTCTTGTGCCTAAAGATTTAATTTCTACTATTGATTAACATGATTTTGCAAGTGGGTTTACACCCAAATTTCTTTATCTATGATTTACGAGGTTTGAGTTGAATAAGTTTGATATTTATGATTATTTCACCATCATGCTTATTAATTTGAGTATCTATTCAATGAGATGTATATTGTCATTATATATATTGATGGTTTCTAAGTGATTTATGATAAGTGTCAAGATTTGTGTTTTTCTATGAGAAATTTGACTATTGAATACATATCGATACTTGAGATTGAAATTCAAGAATGAGTCCGATGATGTTTCCTTGAAGCTTTGGTATTTGAAATGATTTGATAAGCAAGGATACTTGATGTTGAGAAAGATTATTTGATTTTGAGTCGAGTTACGAATCCACAGTCGTATATGATTTACATATGAGATATACAGTTGTTTTGGTCATTATGATAGATCCATGAGTTGATATTGATTGAGGTAGATTTTCTAACGCGTTTTGAGCTGAGTCTAGGAGGAGTATTTAGCACCGAGCGGGAAATTTGGTATTTTCCTAGAACTACGTGCCACCGTAGGATTGATATTGATAATTCTGAGCCAAAGGACGATTGTGAGATTGTGATGATGAGATTGAGGTTGTACTCCCTGGCAAGAGTAAGTCACCCCTGCCAATATGGGGTTCTCTTCTTAGGAGGGAAAAGCGTTGGACTCTATGTGGATCACATGGATTAGTTATGTCGGTTATAAGAAACTCCCAAACCCTTAATGATCTAAATACATTGAGTTATCGAGTCACTTTAATTCATGAGTCAAAGCTTTTGGGTTGAGTTGAATGATTTATGAGATTTATGAAGCACGTGTTATTACTGATGATTTATGGAAATACTGTTTTAGATAATTCAAGCTAAGAGAGTTATTACTGTCAGTATGCATGGTTTTCTTATACATTTACGATATTATTTAAAATGTTGCATCCACCCCCACATACTCAGTACATTCCTAAGTACTGACTCCCATACCCCTTTGTATTTTATATTTCCTTGTGATATAGGTTCAAGTGCTCAGTATCAGCCGCGACAGTGATCTACAAGTACCTTCATCTACATTCATGCAGTTGGTGATTCCTCATGGTTCGAGGACCTATGTTCATGATTTTTTCTTGATAGTTAATGGTTGTTTGTTTTTCTGTTCAATATGTGTCAATTTGGGATCTGTCCCAATGGCTCCTCAGTCTTATGTAGTAGAGGCTTTGTCAGACTAGAGTACCAGTATGTATAGAACCTTGGTATTTTGATTGTACAGGATAGTATTATTTTGTATCTCAGTATGTTCATGACATGATTATTCTTCCTTACTACCGCTTGATTATTGTCATAGTGAATTATAGGAATAAAGACAGGCTCAGAGGGTTAGCTTAAGGCTTTATGTGGCCTTAAGCACCGTGTGATGTCTCGGGATAGGTTCTTGGGGTGTTACAGTATTGAAGTCATGACTATGCCCAAGGTCTGAGTTTTTATGCAACTAATGTTATGATCTGACGTCCAAACTAGAAGCAATAATGTCTAAGTAACCAATCTTTCAAGTAGTAAAGGCTTATGTTATGTTGCTCATGATTTACAATAATCCATGTATCACATCATGCTTGGACCTAAGAAAATATATTTCTATATGTCATCGAATCATTCTATGTTGGGTTTATCCAAAGTGATAAAGTTTATGCAAACTCATGACTATCTCATCTATAGAAATGAGAGCCAATAGCTTTACGTGGAAATCCATTTCTCAGTCGCTGACCCTTTGAGTTCTACCTATATGTTATACCACTCATGATATATGGTCACATGTTTCTCACTGTGCCCAGTCCTAAGAACTCATGCTGTGTAGGTTTATGTCTGAATGACTCTCTGTTTATGATCTAGACACTGGATATATGGAGTACTTTGTGTCTATTATATTGTATCTTCATCTCATATCCCACCTTGAGTAGTGGAATAAGTATATGGTATAATCAAATAGTGTTACTTTCTTTCTAGATATATATGCTCGGGTCCCACAATATCCCTCTGAATGATAGTAATTATAGAAGAGTAGTAGTGACTTAGGAAGGGGGAGTAGATGTTCTTGAATGTGAAATTTTTTTATATGATTTCCTTAGCTAAGGTTATAGGTGATAGAGGAAACAAGGTGATAGAGTTTCGTTATGTGAAATAGTTTGGAAGGAGGTATGCAACAAAAATATTTATGAGAGTGATTGAAATTGTTGGTTTTGGTGGGAGATCCATGAAGTGGGTATAGTAATGATGGTCTTGAATATTATGGTTGATGAAAACACAAACTAATGTGCTACGTGGTTAGTACTTCTTGAATTAAAAATCTTGTGTGCTTGATGGAAGTGATAAGGTTAAATAATATTCTTAATGGGATGTAGACTATAGGGTCCCATAGCTTAAGCTAGCACCTCTTTTCTCCCAATTAGGCTTCAATATTGAAGTACCATACAGTGGGACTCAAACTCTTATGGTTAGATGTATGATGGTAGAATTATAAGATGGAAAGGACAAAGTATGTTATTTAATATTGGGGCATAGCCGAGTAGTGACTTTAAGTATAAGTCTATTTATTGTATCATGTAAGGTAGAGAATGCTTCTATCCCTGTCTTCCGCAATATCTCATCTCATGATTGTACTGATGTAAATCAGGCCTATTATCACCAATCTAAATCATGCCTTATGTTGTGATGATTATGATTCCTAGAACTCAAGTGCAATATCAACCTATGTAAACTTTGATTACATCATGCTTCGTGCTTATGCATTTCACTAGGGGTTATTATGGATATTTTTTGATGCCTTTGCATATTTGGTTAAGGAAAAATGTTTAGTGCGAGGTTATGTTCTTTATTCAATACTTTTAGCGCTTCAATAAAATTCTTACCCATGATTCGGGGATGAATGATTCCAAGGGAGAGATAATGTAACACCCCGCACTTTCGAGCAAAATTAAACCATCTATGTAATGCCCCGAGAGTATACCCTGGATGACACACAGTGCCTACAGCCCTAAAAAACTACAAGCTAACCCATGTTGGTACTGCTGTGAGCATTGAATAAATTGACAGGGAACATGTACGAAACTTGACTGAAAATACAATAAGGTTTAAATATGAAAAATGATATTGAATCAAAGTATTGAAAACATCTGTATGTAAATAGTACTGTAAGATTTTCAATAGTGTCTAATAACTGAATAAATGGCTAAGAGTGTTTGAAAGCCTCTAACTGACTGACTGTAGAGTTGATAGGATAATCTCCCAACTAACTCCAATTGAATAGAAAGTACTGACTAATAAGGTAAACTGAGATAAATAAACCATGTCCTCTAAGTATGAGGACTCATCCCTACTAAAGATAATAATATGTTATGTCAATGTGCAATCAGGGAACTAAGCATTTGAACCTATGATATTAAACATCATAGCGTAAAAAACTGGTATGCGATTATGTAACGCCCCGAATTTGGTACCCGAAATGTTATATAGTGCTCATGACCATGAAGGACGACAAGATAACCCAGGACTGATATCTGTACTGGAGCACTGCATAATATACTATATAAATGCGGAATAAAAGGCTAAAAGGCCATAAGGTTCAAATATCTGATAAAATATAACATCTGGAGATATGGTATATCAATACCAAAACAACTACAATAACTGTCTGAACATGCTAGTCTGAAAACATCTAAAATGTCTAAATAAGGATTTGATGGGACTTGTCCCTAACTAACTCCAACTGCTGAAATAAACTAAGTACTGAAAGAATGAAATAATCAAATAAAACATCCTCGAATGATGAGGACTCACTGCTGGTCTAACTGATGAAATTGGAATGCTACTGATGCTCTAGAGCTCATGCTTCTAAACCAATGGTATTAAGCACCATAACACAAAAGAAAAGTATGCTTCAGTTCGATTGAATGTACTGGTATGCAAGTGAGGTATGCTGGATGCATGGGGTTCATAAGTTGTAATACCTCGTATATTTCTAAGCTAGAAAATGAACCATTGCTCCTATGCATGAAACCTCCTATCTTGTGATTCATGTTTGAGTACATAAATTAGGATGAGTATCCTAGTGATAATAGAGATTATGATGTGTTAAGCATGTTCATAAGAGTCAATTAGAGTAAGCCAAGCTAAGATCTTTTGAATCCACCGAATTTTCATGTGTGATTTCACATAGGTCATCTTTGAACGAGAATAACTGAGTTTATAGGTGGTATTTTGGAAGATTTATACCCTTCAAATTGTATAGAATTGAATAAGCTTTTCGTCGATACCAAATTCGCCTAAAACGGACACCCGGTGAAAAAGTTATGGCAACTTAAAGTTTCAGCAGTGTTATTTCAGTCAGTGGCGCGTCGTACCATAAGAAGAAATGACATTTGTCAATTTACAGTGTCTCTCCACGATTCTACCACATCACGGTGAGTTTCTAGGTCATAAACAGTGTCAATTTCCAGTGTCTCTGCATCGCTCGATGGGCCCAAATTAGGAAATTTTGCAGAAATTAAAAGACGCATGTAGAGGGATATTTGGGTCATCTTTCCACCCCTATTTAAGCTCCCAAACACGGAATTAAGACATTATTTCACCAAAGCATACTATTTTTCAACAAAATCCTCTCAATAACACATTAGGGTTTTAATTGGGGGATTCAAGTTCTAGCAAATTTCTCCGTCAATCATCAAGAATCTTCCATCTAAGGTATGCGTGTGTTCATTCATGGGCTCCTTTCGTTGATGAAGTTGAAGAACCCTATTTTAAACTATATTCCATGCTTGTTATGTTTTGATTTGATATTTCATCTTGTTTATGTGTTGAATAATTTCCAGATAGAATCTTTTTGGGTTTGTATGAAACTAGGATGACATGTTAGTTAAAATATATCAAAATTTGGGTGACATGGGTTGTCGAATTCATGAATAAACCTATGACCAAAGTGGTTCATGTAAGGCGTTTGATAAAATTCCTAGGATGATAGAATTCATGTCCCATGATTCAATAGTGCTTAAATAATAAGTCCACGTTCTATGCTCTATGATTTTACATTATTGTTATGTGTTATTGTTGTGATATGGAATGAGCATGATATTGAAGCTATGCAAGTATATACATGTTTTATGCATTCCATTCCATGTATATGAAGTTGTCATGTATAGTGTGAAATTCCCTACTTATGATATTTTGAATTTTTGACTCTACTTTTATGATCAAGTCAGTCATATGTGTCAGTTTCCTTCCATCGAGTCCTAGGGGAACTTGTACCTAAAAAATAGAACTGTGTGCCTAGAGCCATGTAATGATTCTAAGATAATCTTAGTCAAGCCATGTTCCATAGAATTCAGTCAGTCATGTGACTCTGGAAAGTTTAGTAACTCAGTTAATCTCAG
>JAPEIP010000060.1:210285-232987 GCA_026120095.1 Capsicum chinense
TATGCATTCCATTCCATGTATATGAAGTTGTCATGTATAGTGTGAAATTCCCTACTTATGATATTTTGAATTTTTGACTCTACTTTTATGATCAAGTCAGTCATATGTGTCAGTTTCCTTCCATCGAGTCCTAGGGGAACTTGTACCTAAAAAATAGAACTGTGTGCCTAGAGCCATGTAATGATTCTAAGATAATCTTAGTCAAGCCATGTTCCATAGAATTCAGTCAGTCATGTGACTCTGGAAAGTTTAGTAACTCAGTTAATCTCAGCTAATCTTTGTAATCTCAGTATTCAGTGATATAGGAAACTTAAGAAATTCTAGTGTTTTCCGTAACTTCAGTAATATTCATAATTCAGTACTCTCAAAAATTTCAAGAACTCAATACTTAGTAAGACTAGTGCTCTTATAAACTCAGTTTTGCTCTACTAAAAAATCCACTAACATCAGTTTAGTTAATTAGTTCAGTTCAACAAATCAGTTCAGTGTCTTTCAGTTGGGAGTAGGATTCAGCACCAAGTGAACCCAAGGATGGGGACTCACCTGTCACAGTAAAAGGGTATGATTCCTAGAAGAAATCCTTCCTTTATAGAACTACGTAGCTAGCGTAGGTTGAGATGTCCCTACCCATAAGGTTAATGTATCTCCTTTGAGTTAACCTGATAGTAGGGCAGACAGAATGAGCTCCAAAATAGAATAGGGTTTACTCATATATTGTCCCTACCCATGGCATGGTATTGACACTATTATAGCTGGGGTTATAGGTTGGACCCCAACCAGTTCAATTTTGGGGCATGTCGATTAGATGATTACCTCCCACAGTCTCACTTTCAATCTCAGTCTCAGTTTCAGTAATAGACTTAGATAGTTCTTCAGAATATCAGAACTTAGACTGTCAGATACAGTTGCTCAGCATCAGTTACATCTATTATACTGATCATCACAGTTATATCAGTTATATCAGTCATCATAGCTATGATATCAGTATTCAGTTTCAGAACTGTTAGACACAGTCAATCAGACCAGTTCTTCATAATTGAAACTGTCAGAAATTGTCATTCATCTATTCAGTACCTCAGTATCAGTGAAGTTGTATCATCACTAATCACTCAGTAGTCATTACCATCACGAGTTTAGTTATGGTTGCTTATGCATGTATTTATTCTCACATTCATATCAGTCAGCATTGTTCATATATATAACCCTTTGCATTTATCCTACCTCACTCATAAACTCAGTACATTCAGTCGTACTGATGTATTTTCTCTATGGTGATTTCTCTTATGTTACACCAGAGGTTTAGAGGAACTAGCTCCAGATTAGCAGTAGATTCCAGTAACAGCAGTTAGAGTTAGAAGTAAGTCCTCATCTTTCGAGGACACGATGATTTCATTACTATTTTAGTTTTAAGTTTATTTCAATAGTTGGAGTTAGTTGGGAAAATGTCCCATCAACTTCTTTTTTAGACAGTTTAGAGACTTTCTAGACTATAGCATGTTAGACAGTTATTTCTGATTTTGTTTGGTATTGTTATACAATTTTCAGACATTGTTCTTATCAGATGTTTATTAAGTTGAACCTTATGGCTATTCAGAACATGTTTTTGCTTTTTATGTTATATTATGCAGTATACAGGTACAGTCAGTCATCGGTTAGCTTGTGGTCCTTCGTGGTCATAAGCATCGTGTAGCATTTCGGTTCAGAAAATTAGGGTGTTACATATGCATGAACAATACTAACTAACTGAATAACATAAACGTGAGAATACATGCATGAATATGTATTATAAATGAGATCATGATAATACTGACTACTGAGTCTGAATACTGATAACATGAATTTCATATAACAGATTTACTGTTAACTGAGTGTTTGTGTCTGACAGTGTTAATTATGATGGAACTAGCTAAGTTCCATCCTGAACTGAATAATTGTATCTGCCAGTACTAAATATGAAAAACTATCTAAGTTCTTTTACTGAGACTAAGACTGTGAGAAGTAGTCATCTAACCAACATGCCTCTTTTTTGTATAGAGTTGGTGTCCAATCTATAACCCCAATTGGAAGGGTGTTAATACAACGCCACTGGTAAGGACAAGCTGTAAGTGACCATCATCTGGAAATGTCCCCAAAGGAGAACTGTGAGACCCTCATTTTGTAGTGTTGATCTACCTCATCAACCCTCAATTGAAAGTGTTGATGTCTCAACCTATGCTGGCTACATAGTTATAGAACACAAGGATTGATTTTAAGGGTTACACCCTCAACGGTCAGTGTGTGAACTCATCCTTAGGTTCGCTCGGTGCTAATTCCTATGCCCAACTGAATAGACACTGAACTAATTATACTGAGATAAAAAGGACTTAGTTCACTGATTCCATGGACTGAGGAATGTTACTAAATTCTATTAACTAACTGAGTTCATGAGATTTTTGAGTTTTCCTAAGTCATGTAACTGACTAAATTCTACTTATCATGGCGTGATTGAGATTATCATGAAATTCACACTGGCTCTAGGCATACAGCTAAATTGTCGAGTATAAATAACCCCAGGACTCGATATCATAATAGTAATTCATGGCATAAGTTCGAAAGCATAAAAATGGCTACACGTATATCCATAATTCAGTGACTAATACCTTTCATCAAACACTTGACATGCATTAACTTGTACATGAATGGGGATTTTATACTATTATACTATAGTGGCACTTTTTCCTTCATATAGGCATTTAATCACACATATGGGGAGCATACTTTTGTTATACCATCATCTATGCATCTAATTATAATGGTTGCATAAATAAATTTGCAATTTGAAGGGTCTATCATTAATATTATGCAAATCATCACCTAACAGGATCAATCATTGGAACATGTAGTTTAAAACATGAATAAAAACCCAACAAAAACATGGACATGAATTTTAATTCAACTAAATTATAAACATTCATAAATACACAATCTTTGGAATTTGAAAAGTGATTCTTGAGCTTCATGGGTGAAAGGGACCCATGAATCAACACTTGACATACCTCAAAAGGTTGAATCTCGAAAGATAACTAACGTTTCTTGAACGTTCCTGGATTAGGAAACATAGATCTTGATCTTTTCTTGAAAGTTTTTGAACTTGAAGAATTTGTATTTCTTAGTTTCTTAAAGAAGGGTTTGGATCTTCTTCTAGGGGATTGATCTTTGAGAGAAACCCTAATTTGGTACTGTAGATGAATAATAAAGTTATAAGGTTTGGTCCGGTATAATTAGAAGTTAAAAAGGGTGGAAAAGAACCAAACACCCTTATAAAAGTGGCTTTAAATTGCTGAACGAGATATGTGATGGCTTGGGCGATGGTCCATCGCTGGCTTGATGGGTCGTTGCTCTGCCCGCCACAGTCTTGTTAGAAATTAAGTTGCTGACTTTTTAGCGATGGTCCATCACTAGATCGACATTTCGTCGCTCTTTCCATCATAGTTTGACCAAAAGATGGTCTTAATGCCTCAGTTGAAACGGTCTGGGCGACGCTCTGTCGCTGGCTTGATGGCGCGTCAACCTTCCCATTATACTAGGCCAGAATGTGATCTTTCTGCCTTTGTTGCAATAGTTTGGACGATAGTCCATTGATAGCACGACGATCTATCGACCCTTCCATCGCTCCTGGCAAAAAGGTCGACTTACTGCCTCTGTTGTAATGGTTTAGGCGATGGCCTGTCGGTATATCGACGACCCGTCAACCCCTTTCCATTGCACCTGGGTGGTTCAGACTACTTTCTATATTTCATCCATAACTTTATACACCGATACTAGATTTAGGCAAATTTGGTATTGATAGAAAGCTTTTTCAATTTCCCACACAACCAAAAGTCAAAATCTTGAAAATTCCATGTGTATAAAAGTGGATTGATCTTTTAAAGCAAGTCATTAAAATTTTTGTAATGATTTTAAGCTAGGTAGAAGTACAGGGTATTGCAGATCTGTGCTTTGAATGTACTTGTATGCTGAATGAGATTAGGCTTATATGTATGTTTTCATGTTCATGAGTAATAACTAACTGAATGAATAACACGAAGTACAAAGTAGAATGCATGAAATCAGTAATGACTATGAATGCATGACAAAGCATAACACATATTCTGAATATAATGTAAAAACTGAATGTAACGCCCCGAGTCTGGTACACCAGATTCTAGACAATGCTCATAATCCCAAAGGATCACAATTTAACCCATGACTGGTACCTGCTGTAATAACTATGTAATAATACTATATGATGCGGAATAATGGGCTAAAATACCATAAGGTTCAAAACTATAATACTGATAAAGAGAAATGATAACATCTGATAAAATATCAGAATCTAAAATATTGAATACTTTCTAAACATCCAGTATGGAAAGCCTCTAAAACTATTTGAACTGTAGAATTGATAGGATAAGACCCCAACTAACTCCAACTACTGAAAATAAATTGAGATACTGAATGAATAAACAAGTCCTCAAACTATGAGGACTTACCACTACTCTGTCTGCTGAAAGTCTGATCCGCTAAGGGTGCTCTGAAGCCCGTATGTCTGAACCTATGGTATAACACACCATACCACAAAATAAAAGTATTAGTCAATATATGTGAATATATTGGTATGCAAAGTTAGGTAAGTCTGAATGCAAGGGTTCATATGCATGAACAGTAACAACTGAATAAAATGAGTATGACTGAATAAGAGTACATGTATGAATATGTGAACTGTAACTGAGATCATGATAATACTAAATACTGAGTATGAATACTAGTTAAATAATGTCACTGATATTTGATCTACTGTTTACAGAGTGACTGTATTTGACAGTCCTATTTCTGATAGAACTAGCAGAGTTTCGTACAGAGCTGAGTAACTGCATCCGACAGTCCAACAATCTCTAGAACAATCTAAGTGCTTTACTAATGATTGAGACTTAGACAATGAGAGATAATTATCTAACCGATATGCCTTTTTTTGGACTATTTAGGGTCTAACCTATCATCCCGGTTGGAAGGGTATCAGTATCGTACCACGGGTAAAGACAAGTTATGAGTTAACCCTCTCTAACAGGGAGCTTTTATGTCAACCCCTCGTTGGTTGGAGAACCCGAATGATATGTATTAACCCTATATTCATAGGGTTATATCTCAACCTACGCCGGATGCATAGTTCTAGAATACAAGGATTGCTTCTAAGTATCACACCCTCTGCAGGTGGGTGAGCCCCCATCCTTAGGTTTACTGTGTGCTGAATCCTACTCCCAACTAAATAGATACTGGACTGATTTCCTAGTTCATACTAGGCTAGACTGATCTATTACTGATTGTAATGATTAACTGACCTGACCTGAGTTTACTGAGTTCCGTTGACTGACGAAATACTAGTGAGTTTTGTTAGCTGACTGAGATTGTGTGGACTAAACTAAATACTAATTGGGATTGGCTTAATACTTAGTTCACTGAGTTTTCCTGAGTTCTATAATAGAACTAGAGTACTACTGATTGTGACATGACTGAGACTATTTTGTAACTGACACTGGCTCTAGGCACACAGCTAAATTGTCGGGTATTAAATACCTCCAGGACTCGATAGCATAAAAATAATAAGATATGACAATTCGTGAATACTTGACAATAGTCAACAAATCACAATACAATCTATGAGCATTTCATCAACTGCTTGAAAGTCATGAACTTGCACATGAATAGGAATGCATGCTAACATGTCATAATTTTATTAAACCAATCCCACGAGCATTCCATCAAACACATACAAGGTATAGATTTAGCATGGAAGAAATTTTAAACATGTGGGTTTAGCCTAATTTCATCATTTAGATAACCAAAGGATCAGATAAGCACCATTATCTCAATTTAGCATTTTATCAAACACATGGTAGGCGTAGCTTCATACTTGGGCATGAACAACAACACTAATACATCATGACTTCATAATTCAAGGGTTTCAATATAAGAGAATCAAAATTCAACTTACATGCCATCATAAAATTAGGAAATACATAAAGATTTCAAATTGTAACACATACCACAACACCAATATCATTACATTCAAACCCACAACACGGAATCACAATTCATATTTTTAAAAGAAGTTTCTTGAACTCCAGGGGTGCATGGGACCCTTGGATGAACACTTTACATACCTTGTTGAAGAATTTATGGAAATTAATTGTGGAAATCTTGAGTTCTTGATTTCAAATTTAAAAACACTAAGGCTTGTTCTTGAGAGAAATTGAGAAAGAATGAGTGAATTTGCTTTCTAGGGTATTAAATTTTGTATTTTAGGGGCTGAAGGTCTAGGAGAAAAACCCAAATACCCCCAAGAATGAGGTCTTTTAATAACTAAAACTGGGTTACCGATGCATAGGTCGATACGGCGTGTTGATGGCATCGACGCGATAGTCAACGCATCGCGCCAAGATCACGCAGACTCACTCGAATTTGATGCTAGTATCTGGAAAAATATTAACCAACACGATAGTCAACACGACTCACAAAGATCATATATTCTCACTGTTTTGGGATTCCAAAAGAGCTTCAAACAAAGTCCAAAAAATCTAAAACTTTCTCGGGATCACCTATTGACCTTCCTAATCATGAATTAACTCAAATATAGACATATTAAAGTGCATTAAGATCATGAAGAAAGAGAGCCAACTTCCGAAGGCTAAAATATAACAAAGTCAAAATACTTAGCTACATCTTCTAAGTCTGGGACCCCTTGACAAGCTTAAAGGACTAAATTAAGCTTGAAATTTTGTGGGGTCTTACAATATCTCCCCTTTGGAAACATTTGTCCTTAAATAGGTTGGACTGAACTTAGAGTACTAGTAGGCTAAATGTACTTATTGGACATGGATGTCGGGGACATGACTATTGGACTAATATTACTGATATACTGAATTACTACACAGAACATGCATATCTAATGCATGAGTACATAACTAAGATGATTCATGAGTACATGACTGGGATTTCTAATAAGCTGAGTTTCTCATACTGAACATACATATCTGATGCATGGATACATGACTGAACTTACTCCTGAACATATGACTGAACTTGCAACGGTATTTGATACCAAGTTTGTTACTGAAATCTGAACATGAAACTGAATAAGCTTAGGGAAAAATATTACCTTAGGTTGAGCCTAAGTTTGCGTCAAAGAGGTGAGGATACTTGGTACGCATGTCTGCTTTTGTTTCCAAAGTAGCTCCCTCAACGGACTGCTTCTGCCAAAGAACTTTGACTAGAGGGACTTGGGGGCATTACTTAGTATGAAGTGTGATAAATAAACTAAATATCAGGAACTGAACTGAGCCCCTGAATACACGACTCACGGCTAAGATTGGAACATGAGGGTCAACCTATGAGTACCCACCATTGAAAACTGGATTCGTTATAAGAAGAGAAGCTGGAGGGTTTAGGACATGATAGCTCGGGGGTTATAGAGCATCTCCCCCTTGGGACATTATTTCCCTCAAAGAATACTGACTTGGTTAAGATACTGAGGAAAACTAGATAATGCATAGGGCACCTCCAAACCAAGTTACGACTGGATATGATATTTGGGGTTTGAAATTGAGAAATGATACACGGACAAGGATGAATATGCAACTAGCTGGTTTCCACATCTTGGAATAGTTACATTTTGAGACTTTTGATAGCATGAATAAATATAAAGATGGGAAACCATATTAACTTATGCATCTTACTACTAAACTAAACCACGGGCTCTACAGACTAACTTATACTGAAAATTTATACTCAACTGGGGCCTTTTTCCAGCACTTTTTCTATAGAGTTTTAGTGGCTTTAGGGTGTAAGGAAATCTTTGCATGGTCTGAATAAGTACTGTAATGTGAGTCATGGCCTTCAAAATATCATCTAAGATGAAGTGGCTAAGCCTCATGCACTACAACTAAAATTTTCGAGCTTAGAGATATCCCTTGAATATCCTTTCAACTATACTCTCCACCCTAGTACAACCCTTCACCCAAGACTACTAAAAATATTTGCATAGGCACTGAGCAAAAATGCATAAGCATACTAACTTATTGGATTAACTGAATGACAGATAACAGAATTACTAAGTTTGCAAGATAGAACTATACTTAGCCTGAATAACTGAACTAAAACTATAGAGTGTCATGTAGACGAGGTAAGGAATAGCTGGATTACATAAAATAGCGGAGCACGAATTCGTGAAAACTATATTATTTGAGAATGCATGACCAAGCGTATGTTATGATTATGAAATAGACTTTAAATTGAGGTACTAAAATACTAAAAATTTGAGTAACTGATAACTATTTGCTATTGTCGAGCAATCCTTAGACTTAATCGAGTTACGAATCTAATTACTGGACTAAGATTGAGCCTGACACTATGTCTAAGACTATAACGATGGTTGTAAGACACTAACGGAGGCTGAACTCATTGTAAGGCATGAGAGTAGTAGTCATGAGATGCATGACCTAAGTTTAGAATTTTTTGTACTCATGGAACATAATTCGTAATATTGAGTGAACTAGAACTCTTCACACTAGGGACTGTAAGCACACGCGATTCTATAGAAAGTGCATGAATATAAGCTATGTTCATAGAGCTGATATGTAAATCATGCGTAGGTAACATGATGACTAAAGTACCAAACTTTTAATAGAGGTAAAGATGGGTTGGGAATCATTCCCACCCTTTACTTTTCTACACATACTAATATTACTATTAAAATCTGGAAGCCTGACTTCCTGAGATATTTTAACCGAAAAGTTCCTGTATACCTGTCGGGATATGATTGATTGACCCATTGGGGTGGAGACTGAGAAAGTATTTGTTAATATTTGGTCTGACTTTAAAGTTAACTGCTATGCAAAAAGTTATAGAAGATCAAGAAAGTCAGGAATTGGATGAGGCATAAACATGTGATAGGGAGGTATGTAACATACTCGTAACCGCATCAGGAGAACTTTCCCAATCTTGCCTAGAATGAAGTACATAAAGACTATTTAGGCACTGCCCACTGGCAGCACTGGAAGTGGTACCCTACAGATTCAAGCGATCAGACAGAGATGAAGGACGACTGTGCTGACTTTGTGGGCTAGGCTTAGGAAAATCTCAGAATTTGTGACCTGACTTGCTTATTCCAAAATACACATCACTACCAGCTCTACACACCCTCTTATAATTCTCACTATATTTTTTGTAAAATAGGTTTGTACGAACACAGCTGCACTACTTTGGTACTGGTGCACTAGCTGAAGATAGAACTGGGGCTGTAGATTTTGGGTGGAATTGAGAATGAATCTCACCCTCTGACTTAGGCTGATTGAAGCTAAAACTATCAGTTTTAGCTCTCTTATTTTCTCTCTCTTTCTTCTTAAGCTTTTGTTCATCACTCTGTTGTGCATGAACCATAAGCCTAGATATGTCTATCACCTTAATCAAAATTGTAGTCCTACACTCCTTAACCACTCTACTCGATACCCAGACTTAAACTTGCCCATTCTGGATCTATTTTCTTCCACTACATGGGGAGCATACCTGGGTAACTGAGTAAACTTGAGGTAATACTTATTCACACTCATACTGCCTTTCCTGAGATTGATGAACTCTAACACCTTAGCTTATTTCATCTTTAAGAGAAATAATCTATCTAAGAAGGCCATAGTAAACTCTTCCCACTCTATGGGCTCTGCATCTGCACCCTTGTCTACCTCCCACTACTTAGACTATGTATGGGCTACATTTTGTAGCTAATAGATGGCTAACTTAGCACTATCATTGGAAGTCACTCCTATGATAGCTGTGACTTTTTGAACCTGATCGAGGAACTCCCATAGACCTTTTCTGTCTTAGATGCTAGAAATAAAGGAGGATTAATTTGAGTGAAGTCCCGAATCCTGGCTGCAACAATATTTGCCACTGGGTGAGCCAAAATAGTAGCTGACCTTTCATTCTTGGCTGCTACTAAATTGGCTAGAGCAGTGAATATAGTTCTGAATTCTGCATGAGAGACGTTCTTGTCCAGGGGATTTGTCTGAATGGGCTGAGGTGGTGACTTATTTCTGGTCGTTCATTCATTAGTCCTTTTGGTAGGCATGTTTTGTTACCAAAAGGAAGAAGCAAATTAGAATGAGATTTTAACTGGAGCTCATGCTCACTCGCACGACATGAATACTGAAAGAAAGGAAATTATTCCTAGAACATCTCATAACCTCCTGTATATAAATGTGGTGCGCTACACACCCATGCATAAGACTCTACTAGATGAGGCTTTTAGACTCCCTAGGACACTGTTGAACCTTAGGCTCTAATACCAAGTTTGTAATGCCTTGAGTCTTGTGCCCCGGATGCTACACGGTGCTCATAATCCTGAAGGACCACAAACTAACCCATGACTGGTACTTGCTGTAATAACTGAGAAATAATACTGTAAAATGTAGAATAATAGGGTGAAATACCATAAGGTTCAAATCTGTAATACTAATATAGAGAAATGGTAACATCTAATAAAATATTAGAATCTAAAATATCGAATACTGTTTGAACATCTAGTCTGAAAAAACTCTAAAACTATCTGAACTATGAACTTGATGGGATAAGCACCCAACTAACTCCAACTACTAAAAAAACTCAGCTACTATATGAATAAATATGTCCTCTAACTCCAAGGACTCACCACTACTCTGTATGCTGAAAGTTTGAACTACTAAGGGTGCTCTGGAGCTCGTACGACTGAACCAATGGTATATAACACCATAGCACAAAAGAAAAGTATGCATCAGTATATGTGAATGTACTGGAAAGCAAAGTGAGGTAATGTTGAATGTAAGGGTTCATATGCATTAACAATAATAACTGAATAACATGAGTATGACTGAATAAGAGTACATGCATGAATACGTAAACTCTAAATGAGATCATGATAATATTGAATACTGAGTCTGAATACTGGTTAAATAAAGTAACTAATAACTAATATACTATTTACTGAGTGACTATGCCTAACAGTATTATTTCTGATGAAACTAGATGAGTTTTGTACTAAGCTGAGTGACTGTATCTGATATTCCAGAAATCTATAGAACTATCTGAGTTCTTTACTGACGACTGAGACTGAGACTGTAGGAGGTAATCATCTAATTGACATGCCTCTTTCTAAACTATTTTGGCTCCAACCTGTAACCCCGGTTAGAAGGGTATCAGTACCGTGCCACGGTTAAAGACAAGCTTTGAGTTAACCCACTCTGATTGGGAGCTCTTCTATCATCCCCTAGCTGGTAGGAGAACCCAAATGAGATGTATTAACCCTATGATCATACGGTTATATCTAAACGTACGTTATTTATGTAGTTCTGGAATGCAAGAAATGCATCTAAGGATCACACCCTCTACTGGTTGGTGAGCACCCATCCTTGGGTTCACTCAGTGTTGAATTCTACTCCCAACTAAATAGACACTGGACTGATTTCATAGTTCATATAAGGTTGTACTTATCTGTTACTGATTGTACTAATTAACTGAACTGAACTGAGTTTACTGAGTTTTGATGACTGACAGAATACTACTAAGTTCTGTTAGTTGACTGAAATTGCTGAGGACTGAACTGAATAAGATTGGATTGATACCGAGTTTACTGAGTTTTCCTAAGTTTTGTAACTGAAGTAGAGTACTACTGATCGTGACATGACTGAGACTATTCTGTAACTACCACTGGCTCTAGGCACATAGCTAAATTGTTGGGTATTAAATACCCCCAGGACTCGATAGCATAAAAATAATAAGACATGACAATTCTTTAATAATTGACAATAGTCAACAACTCACAAGACAATCTATGAGGCATTTCATCAATCTCTTGAAAGTCATGAACTTGCACCTGAATAGGAATGCATGCCAACACATCATAATTTTATTAAACCAATCTCATGAGCAATTATCAAACACATGCAACGTATAGATTTAGAATGGAAGACATTTTGAACACGTGGGTATAGCCATCATTTAGATTACCAAAGGATCATAAAATCACGTTAATCTAAATTTAGCATTTTATCAAACACATGGTAGGAGTAGCTCATATTTTGGCATGAACAACAATGATAATACGTCATGACTTCATAATTCAAGGGTTTCAATATAACACAATCAAAATTAAACTTACATGGTATCATAATATCAGGAAATACATAAAGATTTCAACTTGTAATACATACCACAACATCAACATGATTACTTTAAAACCCACAACATAGAAACCACAATTTATGTTTTTTAAAGAATTTTCTTGAACTCCAAGGGTTGAAGGGACCCTTGGATGAATAGTTAACATACTTTGTTGAAGAATTTCTGAAAATTAATGGTGGAAATCTTGAGTTTTTGATTTAAAATTTAAAAATCCTAAGGCTTGATCTTGAGAGAAATTGAGAAAGAGTCAGTTTATTTTCTTTCTAGGGTATTAAATTTTATGTTTTGGGGGCTGAGGTCGGGGGAAAAAGACTTAAATACCCTAAAGAATGCTGTTTTTTAATGACAAAAATTGGGTTACCGACACACAGGTCGACGCGGCGTGTTGATGACATCGACGCGATAGTTTAAGAGTCACGCCAAGATCGCACCGACTTATTAGAATTTGATGCTGGTAGCTGGGAAAAATATTTACCAATGCGATAGTCAATTCAACACGCTAAGATCTCATTGGCTCACTATTTTTGGATTCTAAAGGATCTTCAAACAAAGTCTAAAAATATTGAACTTGCTCGGATTCACCTATTGACCTTCTTAATCATGAATTAACTCAAATATAGACATCTTAAAGGGCATTAAGGTCGCGAAGTAAGAGCGGCAACTTTTGAAGGCTAAAATATAACAAAGTCGGAATACTTAGCTAAATATTCCAAGTCTGGGACCCCTTGACAAGCTGAAAGGACTGAATTAAGCAAGAAATTTTGTGTGGTCTTACAATATCTCCCCCTTGGGGACATTATTCCTTGAATGGGATGGACTAAACTGAGAGTACTAGTAGGTTGAATCTACTTACCGAACATGGACATCTGGGACTGATATTACCGATATATGGAATTACCACACTAAATATGAAAATCTACTGCATGAGTACATTACTGAACTTATTCATGAGTACATGACTAACATTTTCGATAAGCTAAGTTTCTCATACTGAACATGCATATCTGATGCATGGATGTAAGGCTGAACTGACTCCTGAACATATGACTGAACATTCAATGGTATTTGATACCAAGTTTGTTACTAAAATCTAAACATAAAACTGAATAAGCTTAGGGAAAACTATTACCTTGTGCTGAGTCTGAGTTTGCGATGAAGAGGTGAGGATACTTGGTCCACAAGTCTACTTCTGCTTTCCAACTAGCTCCCTCAATGGACTTATTCCACTAAAGAACTTTGACTAGAGGGACATGGGGACATTTTTGAGTCTGAAGTGCGATACATGGACTAAATAGCAGGCATTGAACTGAGCCCCTGAATACATGGCTCATGGATGAGATTAGAATTTAAGGGTCAACCTATGCGTACCCACTATTCCAAACTAGATTTGTTATATGAAGAGAAGCTGGAGGGTTTAGAACATGATAGCTTAGGGGTTATAGAGCATCTCCCCCTTGGGATATTATGTCCCTCAAAGAATACTGACTTGGCTGAGATTCTGAGGAAAATTGGGATGATGCACAGGGCACCTACGAACCGAGTCATGACTAGATATGATATATGGGGTCTAAAATTAAGACATGATACATAGACTGGGATCAACTATCCGGTTTCCCCATCTTGGAACAGTTACGTTCATGAGACTTTGGATAGAATGAATAAAAGTAAAGACGAGAAATCATACAAACTTGTCTGTCTGACTGCTAAACTCAATCATGGGTTCTACGGACTAACTTATGTTGAAAACTTATACTCGGCTGGGGCATTTTTCTGACACTCTTTCTTTAGAGTTATAGTGGCTTTAGGGGGTAAGGAAATGTTGGCATAACGGCCTACGAAACATCATCTAAGATGAAGTGGCTAAGCCTTATGCACTGCACCTAAAATTTTCAAGCTTAGAGATATCCCTTGAATATCCTTTCAACTATACTCTCTACCCAAGTACCACTCTTCACCTGAGACTACTGAAAATATTTGCATGGGCACTAAGCACGAATGGATAAGCATACTAACTTATCGGATTAACTGAATAATGGATAACTGAATTACTGGGTTTGCAAGATAGAACTGTACTTAGCCTGAATAACTGAATTGAAACCGTAGAGGGTCATGTATACAAGGTAAGGACTGACTGTATAACACGAAATAACTGAGCACAAATTTATAAAAATTGTATTATTTGAGAATACAAGACCAAGAATATGATATTATTCTGAAATAGTCTATAAACTAAGGTACTAAAATACTAAAAATCTGAGTAACTAATAATTGTACGCTATAGTCGAGCAATCTTGAGACTGAACCAAGTTACGAATCTGATTAGTAGATTGAGAATGAGCCTAACACTACGTCAGAGACTATAACTATGACTATAATCGAGAAAGTAATGGAGGCTAAACTTATTGAAAGGTATGAGAGTAGTAGTCATAAGCTGCATGACCAAAGTTTGGAGTTTTCTGTACTCATGGAACATGGATCGTATTATTGAGTGAACTAGAACTCCTCATACTAGAGACTGTAAGCGCATGCGGTTCTATGAAAAGTGCTTAAATATAAGCTATGTTCATGGAGCTGAGACATAAAGCATGCGTAGGTATCATGATGACTAAAGTACAAAACTTTGAACAGAGGTAAAGACGGGTTGGGCATCATTCCCACCCTTTACTTTTCTACACATACTAATATTAATTCTAAATTTTGGAAGCCTGACTTCCTGAGATATCATAACCGAATAGTTTCATATACCCATTGGGCTACGATAGATTGACCCACCGGGATGGATACTGAGAAAGGTTTTGTTAATATTTGGTCTTACTTTAAAGTTAACTACTATGCAAAAAGTTACAAAAGACCAAAAAACCCTTGAATCAGATGACACTTAAACATGTGAAAGGGGAGGTCTATAATTTTCATAACCATATCAATAAAACTTTTTCGATCTTTCCTAGACTAAAGTACATAAAGCCTATTTGGGCGCTGCCCACTGGCAGCACTGGAATTGGTATCCTACAAATTTGGCCGACCGAATAGAGCTAAAAGACGACTATGCTGACTTCATGGGCCAGGCTTAGGACAATCTTAGACTCTGTTACCTGACTCGCCAAATCCAAAACACACATCACTATCAGCTCTAAACACCCTTTATGATTCTTACCACATTCTTCGCAAAATGCGTTCGTACGAACACAACTTGTACTACTCTAGGTCTTGGAGCCTAGCGCCCCATCATGATTGTCATTCCTGAACATTGGTACTGGTGTACTAGCTAAAGATAGAACTGGGGATGCATATATTAAGCAGAATTGAGAACGATTCCCACCCTCCGACTTAGGCTGAATGAAGCTGAAACTACCAGTTCTAGCTTTCTTATTTTCTCTCTCCTTCTTCTTAAGCTTATGTTCATCAATCTATTGAGCATGAACCATAAACCTAGATATGTCTATCTCCCTAATCAACATCGTAGTCCTGCACTCTTTAACCACTCTAGACGATACCCTAGACACAAACTTACCCATTCTAGATCTATTGTCTACCACTACATGAGGAGCATACCTCGCTAACGGAGTAAACTTGAGGTTATACTCTTTCACGCTCATACTGCCTTGCCTGAGATTGATGAAATTTAAAAACTTGGGTTCTTTCATCTCTAAGCTAAATAATCTATCTAAGAAGGCTATAGCAAACTCTTCCCACTCTATGGGATTTGTATCTGCACCCTTGTGTACCTCCCACTACTTAGACCACGTGTGGGCTATATCTTGTAGCTGATAGAAGGCTAACTCAGCACTCTCATTGGAAGTCACTCCTATGATACTATGACTTTCTGAACCTGATTGAAGAACTCCTGTAGATCCTCTTCTGTCTTAGATCCTGAGAATAAAAGAGGATTTATTCGGGTGAAGTCCCAAATCTTAGGTGCAGCAATATTGGCCACTAGGTTGCACAGAATAGTAGTTGGCTGTTCATTCTAGGCTACTACTGAATTGGCTAGACTAGTGAATGCAGTTTTGAATTCTGTATGAGAGAAGTGCTTATCTAGGGGATCTGACTAAATAGGCTAAAGTGCTGACTTGTTTTCTGTCCTTCTTCCATTAGTCCTTTTGGGAGGCATGTTCTTTAATCGAAAGGATGAAGTGGATCAGAATGAGATTTTAACTGGAGCTCAAGGTCACTCGTATGACATGAATACTGAAAGAAAGGAAATTATTCCTAGAACATCTCATAGCCTCCTGTACATATGTGTGGCGCGCTACACACCCATGCACAAGACTCTACTAGATGTAGATTTCAAACATACTAGGACACTGTTGAACCTTAGGCTATGATACTAAGTTTGTAACACCCCGAGTCTGGTACCCCGAATGCTACGCGGTGCTCATAAGCTTAAATGACCATATGCTAACCCATGACTAGTACCAGCTAGAATAACTGAGTAATAATACTATATAATGTAGAATAATAGGCGAAAATGCCATAAGGTTCAAAGCTATCATACTGATAAAGAGAAATAATAATATCTGATAAAATATCAAAATCTGAAATTCTGAATACTGTCTGAACATCTAGTCTAAAAAGCCTCTAAAATTGTCTAAACTCTGGAGTTGATGGGATATGCCCCCAACTAACTCCAACTACTGAAAATAAACTAAGATACTGAATGAATAAACATGTCCTCGAACTATGAGGACTCACTACTACTTTGTCTACTGAAAGTCTGATCTACTAAGGGTGCTCTGGAGCCAGTACATCTGAACAAATATTATAAAACACCATAGCATATAAGAAAAGTATGTGCCAGTACATGTGAATGTAATAGTACTCAAAGTTAGGTATGGCTGAATGCAAGGGTTCATATTCATGAACAATAAAAACTGAATAACATGAGTATGACTGAATAATAGTACATGCATGAATAAGTGAACTGTAACTGAGATCATAATAATACTGAATATTGAGTCTAAATATTGGCTAACTGATGTAACTGATAACTAATATACTATTTACTGTGTGACTGTGTCTGACAGTCCTATTTCTAATGGAACTACCTGAGTTCTGTACGGAGCTGACTGACTATATCTGACAATCCTAAAATTCATAAAACTATCTGATTTCTTTACTGACGACTGAGACTAACACTGTGGGAGGTAATTATCTAACCGACATTCCCTTTTCTAAAATAGTTTTGATCCAACCTATAACCGCAGTTGGAAGGGTGTCAGAACCATGCCATGGGTAAAGACAAGCTATGAGTTAACCCTCTCTAACAGGGAGCTCTTCCGTCAACCCCTGGCTGGTAGAAGAACCTGAATAAGATGTATTAACCCTAGACTCGTAGGGTTATATCTCAACCTATACCGGCTACATAGTTCTGGAATGCAAGGATTTCTTCTAAGGTTCACACCCTCTACTGGCGGGTGAGCCCTCATCCTTGGGTTCACTCGATGCTGAATCCTACTCTCAACTGAATAGACACTGGAGTGATTTCCTAGTTTATACTAGGCTGGACTGATCTGTTACTGATTGTACTAATTAAGTAAATTAAACTGAGTTTACTTAGTTACGTTGACTAATGGAATACTATTGAGTTCTGTTAGTTAACTGAGATTGCTGAGGACTGAACTGAATACAAAATGAGACTAGATTAATGCTGAGTTTACTGAGTTTTCCTGAGTTCTGCAACTAAGCTAGAGTACTATTGATGGTGACATAAATTAGATTATTCTATAACTAACACTAGCTCTAGGCACTTAACTAAATTATCGTGCATTAAATACCCTTAGGACTCAATAGAATAAAAATAATAAGACATGACAATTCTTGAATACTTGACAATAGTCAACAACTCACAATACAATCTATGAGGCATTTCATCAATCACTTAAAAGTCATGAACTTTCACAAGAATAGGAATTCATGCCAATACATCATAATTCCATTAAACCTATCTCATGAGAATTCCATCAAACACATACAAGGTAAAGATTTAGCATGGAAGACATTGTTAACACGTGGGTATAGCATAAGTTCATCATTTAGATCACCAAAGGATCATTAAAGCACCATAATCTCAATTTAGCATTTTATCAAACACATGTTAGGTGTATCTTCATACTTAGGCATGAACAACAATGCTAATACATCATGACTTCATAATTCAAGGTTTACGATATAAGAGAATCAAAATTCAACTTATATACTATCATAATATCAAGAAATACATAAAGATTTTAACTTGTAATACATACCACAACATTAACATGATTACATTCAAACCCACAACATGGAAATCACATTTCATGTTTTCAAATGAAGTTTCTTGAACTCCAAGGGTGGAAGGGACCCTTGGATGAACACTTTACATACCTTGTTGAAGAATTTCTAGAAATTAATGGCGGAAATCTTGAGTTCTTGATTTGAAATTTAAAAACCCTAAGGATTGCTCTTGAGAGAAATTGAGAAAGAATGAGTTTATTTTCTTTCTAGGGTATTAAATTTTGTGTTTAAGGGCTGAGGGTTGGGGGAAAAAGACCCAAATATCCCTAAGAATACGGTCTTTTAATGACTAAAACTGGGTTACCGACGCACAAGTTGACACGGCGCGTTGATGGTATCAACGTGATAGTCGTTGCGTCGTGCCAAGACCGCACTGACTCATTAAAATTTGAAGTTGGGATCTAGGAAAAATATTAACCAATGCGATTGTCGACACGACTTGCCAAGATCGCATTGGCTCACTATTTTGGGATTCTAAAGGAGCTTCAAACGAAGTCCGACAAATCCAAAACTTTCTTGGGTTCACCTATTGACCTTCCTGATGATGAATTAACTCAAATTTAGATATCTTAAAGGGAATTAAGCTCGTGAAGTATGAGCGCCAACTTCTGAAGGCTAAAATATTTCTAAGTCGGAGTACTTAGCTAAATATTCTAAGTCTGGGACCCCTTGACAATCTTAAAGAACTGAATTAAGCTTGAAATTTTGTGGGGTCTTACACTGAAATACTGAATACTAATAAATGTATAACTGATATCTGCATGCTATGGTCAGCAAAACTGAATCTGGTTAATAAGGTGAATACTGGACTGAGACTTTGGGAGCTACATCTAACTGACATGCCTTAATGAGCAAATTGGGGTTCAACCTGTTACCCCAGTTGGAAGGGGATAAGTATCGTAACACGAGTACTAACTCATGGCTGCGTAGATCCACTAAGCTACTAAATAACTAGTATGTCAAACCTAAAATTACAGGTGACATCTGGGCGGAGTCAAGCCTAATCTGACGGGTGACTCCTCATATCCTAGGTTGACTACGTAGTTTTAGAATGCAAGGACTACTACTAACTACTCTGCCTACCTAACGGGGAAGCCGTCATCCCTGCATTCGCTCGGTGCTAAATCCTTCTCCCAACTAAAAGACCTGGAGTATTGGACTGAATATGCATAACTATTTAAAAATATTGACTTAAAAGATAGGGCCTATAACTATTCTGGAAATATGAAAACTAGGTAAGCTGCTAAATTTATGGTATTCAAACCCTCAAGACTCAATAACAATTATAGTAAGATTGTACTAAAACTTTGAGGACATGATATGTAAGATTTTATTCAAAACTCATTCTTGTAGGCATTTCATCAAATACTTGTAATTCATGCTTTAAGCTAAGCATGTGAATAGTTTTAAAACTTGTAGTAATATCATGATTTCACTATTAAAATCACCAATTAAGGTTTAATCAATAGAACAACACCATTCCAATGTATAGGGATGAAAATTTAAATACCTCAATTGAAGAATCCTTGAAAGTCATTGGTGGATTTTCATGGGAATTGATCTTGAAAGTTGAAGCTTTAGGATTTTCATGGAGAGAAATTTTGGTGAATAATGAGCGTACTAGGTTTAGAATAGGTTTAATATTTTGTTTTTTCATGACTTCAGGGCTTGGTAAGAGACCAAAGTATCCTTGGAAATTTAAAAATCAAATCTGGAATCCCGATTTTACACCTTGGCGCGATGCGGTACTATTGCATTGCGTCACTGGAAAATGGACAATCCCAATTTTGCACTCTTGCACGATGCAGTGCTATCGTGTTGCGTCACTAGAAAACATACGAGTGGAAATTTGCACTCCTCCGTGAGTGACACTATTGCATCGCATCACTCGAAAATGGGCGAGTGCAAATTTGCACTCCTCTTTGATGTGGCGCTATCGCGTTGTATCATTGGAAACAAATTAGTGCTAATTTTCATTCCAACGCGATGCAGTACCTGTTCCACTGCGATTCATAGCGCGACACTGGCCAATTTCGGTGAGCTACTTGAAAGGAATGAGTGTGATTTTGGGATTCAACGCAACGTGGCATGATTATGGTGAGCTACTACCTCTCACTAAAAGTGCCATAACTTCTCACCCGGGTATCGGATTAAGGAAAATTTTTTATAGTTGTAATGATAATTCAATTATCTATCAGTTGGTGGGACAATAGCTCAAAAATTCTTTGTAAAATAAATTATATGCTCATTTGAAGTTGACTATAGTAATATCCTTCTCAAAAACTTAATCGGTAAGGGATAGTTGGATTCGTCTACTAGCTAGGAGTTATTTGAGACCTTAATAGACATCAAACTCTATCATAAAATTAACAAAACATTATAAATTATTTCTTGAGTTTAAACCATAGTTCTAATGTTGTCTGGGATTCTCGGGGTATTACAATGTCTCCCCCTTGGGAACATTCGTCCTCGAATAAGGTTGGTTAAGCTGAGAACACTTAGGAATTAAGGTTACATGCTGACTATACATGCTGAAAATGTGATTACATGGCCGATCCTGAAACATGACACATGACTAAACTAGTTCCGTGAGTGCATGAATGATATGAGAATGATAAGCAGCTGGAACCGAGTATAGAAAAGAGACATTCTAGGTGAAAATTGTTACGTTAAGCTAAGTCTGACTTTGTAGAGAAAATATTAGGGTACTTGGTTTGCATTTTTTCTTCTTCTTCCCAATTGGCTCCCTCAACGGATTGTTTCCACCAAAGAACTTTGACCAAGGGAGATTCTTTGTTCCTTAGTCTATGAATCTGGCGATCAAGGGAATACCTACAGCTAGGTCACCAATACACTTCTTAAAAAAAGAGACATGGAATATCGGGTGCATTGATGGTAAGTCTACAGGCAACTCAAGCTCATAAGCCACCTTCCAGAAATGGCTCAAAATTCTTTAAGGTCCAAGATATGGGGGACTAAGCTTCCCCTTCTTACCAAACCTCCTTACCCCTTCCATGGGAGAGATTTTTAGATATATAAAATCCCTAATCTCAAATTTGGGATCCTTCATCCTCACATTAGCATCAGATTTCTGTAGGCTTTGGGCTGCGTAAAGCCTCTCCCTGATTAGATAAACTTTCTCTCAAGCATCAAACACCAATTCAGGCCCTATCAAAGCTGTCTTACCTATCTCAAACCAATCGATCAGAGATGTACATCTCCTCCTATAAAGAACCTCAAACGGGACCATCTGGATGCTTGAATGATAGCTATTTTTATAAGTGAATTTCATCAAAGGAAAGTGGTCATCCTAACTTCCCTTAAAGTCAATAGCACACACTTTAAACATGTCCTCAGGGTCTGAATGATCCTCTCTGCCTAACCATCTTTCTGAGGGTGAAAGGTTTTACTGATGTAAACTTAGATACCATGACCCTTCTGAAAAGCTTTCCAAAAATAAGAGGTAAACTGAGTACCTCTATTTGAGATGATAAATAGAAGAACACCATGAAACCTAACAAACTCTTTAATATAGAGCTTGGCATATTCCTCGTCTGACTAAGAAGTATGGAATGGTAATAAATGGGTTGATTTGGTCATCTTATCTACAAGGACCCAGATCAAATCATGCCGACGATGAGTACAAGGCCAACCCATCATAAAATCTATTTACACTTTCTCCCACTTTCAAGTAGGAATACTGAACTCCTGCATAGACCCACTGGGCTTTTGATGTTCAATCTTGACTTGTCTACAAGTAGAGCACTTCGCTACAAACTCTACAATATCCCTCTTAATCCCAGTCCACCAATAGATCTTCTACAAATCACGGTACATCTTTGTGACCCCTGGATGAATAGAGTAACGTGCACTGTGCACTTTTGCAAGAATTTCCTGTCTCAAATTATCTACACATGACACACATAATTTACCCTAGCAATGCAACACACCATTTCCCTCTTAAGAGAAAACCTCTACTTTCTAATCTCTAACTGACTCCTTCAACTTAACCAGACTGGGATCCCTACAATAATTCTCTTTCACTTCTGCAATCAAAGAAGATTTCATACTATTTTGAACCCCTACACTGCACTCAGCTGAGTCAACCAAATGAACGCCTAATCTAGCCAACTAATGAAGTTCCCGAACTAACTCTTTCTTACTATTGTCAACCTGAGCAACACTATCCATAGATAGTCTACTG
>JAPEIP010000060.1:238038-249591 GCA_026120095.1 Capsicum chinense
ATTGTTCACACTTGGATGGTCATTTAAGCTAAAATGGGTTAACATGCAAAAATGGCCTATGATCCTTTCCTAAACACCTATACTATGACTATGGCACGACTAACTGGGAAAGTTTTAGATTCAACGCACAATGGGAACTGAATAAGACCTTACACGCATATGGTACACAAGTATATAACACATCACTACTCATTTGTTTCATGTATTTATTTTCAACAGGTTATTAATTTGCCTCGCTAGTGCCACAAATAGATACACAGTGGTCAAACTAGATGCACTTCACATAGTTCATATCACATCATACCATTGGAGAGGTACTCAGAATTCACAAAATAAGCTAACTGCCTCAAGTATTTGCACTACTCCTAATTATGCACAGAACGTGTTACAACAACAGTTTCCCTATACCATCAACTTAAAATCAAGAAATAAAAAGCACCAAGGGTTAGGATATACCTGAAAAAGTCAAGCTTGTGGGTCCTGGGTATCCAAAACTACCATCGCATCATCAGCTGTCTTTTCCCCACTCGTATAATCTGCCTTTCCAGTAGCTAGAGTCTGGCTCAATAAAGCACTTGCAGCTCTAGCTCTAATTGTTATTTCCCATTTCTCTGTGACAGCCAGAGACTCCAGTCTTGCCCTTTTCAAGTTCTCCTTCTCTGTCTTCTTCTTTTCTTTATTTTTAGCCTTTCTCTCTTCTTCACTATCAGTCTCACATCTTTTGCTTTTGCCTTTTTCCCCCTTTTTCTTATTTTTCTTTGGGGAATCCACAATAAGATCAAGTTTAGGAATTCTTCCTCTACATCATGCATGGCTGATCCTGTTGGCACCATAATTTGATCCTACTACAGTATCCCAGCCTCAGCCTTCACCTTGTCTAATACAACCCTAAAAGTATCGAGATCAGCATCTGTCATGTCTCTTGCCAGAGCATCAAATCTGTTCTCAAAATCTACTACCCACCCAGGCAAGGTCATGAAAGGTTCTAGTGCAGCATCGAGTGTAGCTTTGACTCTTTTGTCTATAGAAGCACCAAATTATTTGGTGAAGGATTGTAGTTGCACCTCACACCAATTTGCTTGCCTGGCCACCTTCTTGATATCAATCGGCTGAAATGCTGACCTTGTTGCTGTTGAAGGAACTGAAGTAGTCGGATTACTTTAAGGCACTGAACTTGTCTGAGCTGAATGTATTAGTGATGGTGGTGGTACAATTTTGGGGCTTTGTACCCCCACATCTATTTTTGAAACACTCTCAGTGATTGGAGGAGTGATTGGAGGATCTGCTGCACCAACTGCACCTTGATCAAGTCACAAGCCCGGTCGAATTTCATTTTTGCTGACAGGGTTGTGAGTCTTATTGGCATGTATCTCATCATCAATACCTTAAATCTCAGGTACATGAGCTGCCTTACAAAACCTAGTAATCAGACATGGGAATGGATATGCAGCATTGGATCTTGTAAGTCAAATGTTAATCTCTTCTGCTCTAATTTCTCAAAAATCCAAGGGGGTTTTTATCTATCAAGCTTTCCACCAATATTGCTCGATCATCCCCTAATATGTTGTCTACCTAGGTGGGTATCATATGAATCTGTATTAAACCCCACCAAAATATTGCCTCTGAATTTAGAGACACTTAATCTTTTCTACCAGATTATTCAACCACTATGGTTCCCCATCTGCTATGAGAGTCGCTAGCCACTTGTGATGATTTTCCTGATGCTTCAATCGGGCATAGAATGTAGATGAGGTGGCTCGTGGGATGAAGTATGGCCCATGAAGAAACTTATTCATGGTGGAATCTGATACATCCACCCTCACACCACGTACTGCAACTTTGGTTAGAAGAGGCTTGTCTGAAGTTCTATCCCCTTCTTTGCACATATTTTCAACCGTAGACTGGTAGTTCGTGTAGAACTCCCAGACCAACTAAGGACATTAAACACCGTTTCCACTAGTACTCCACTCTATACCATACTCCTTGAGTTTATGCATCACCTCAGGGCACCTGATCAACCCTGTAGTGATAATCTTCTTCTGCTCTTAAATTGTCCTTCTGGCACTTCATCGATTTGTTCTGCGAAGTCCATCCAAATAGATCATTTCATCCCCAGGGATTTGCCATATCACATTGTTCCTAACCTCGAGGTTTTTGCATTTCACCAAAGTTCCCCATACTAGAGAATCCTTATCACCTTGCTGCTCCGAAGATGGTGACTCAGAATTAGTTTCTTCCGCTGCAGGGCTCTCAGAATCTTTAGTTTAAATTTATTTTTCAATGCTCTCAGACCCCTACTCAGTGTGTTCGTATCCTTGTTCCTCCGAAGCTTGCTCAGATAAGGTTGTCACGTCAGTATCATCAGTATCCTTCACCTTAATAGGCTTAGGTGGAGGCGGAGTCTTTGGACTAGTCCTCTTTCTTTTCCATCTCGACAAAGGATCCTCGTCTTCATAATCAGAGTCCTCATTGTCAAGTTGTTGAGGTACACTCTTTTTTGCTGCTTTCTTTGGTGTGGATGGATTCTTCCTCTTGGGTGCTATGCTCAGTTCTGTACAACGTAGAAATCCTCAATTAGTACTCATAATCAAACAAGAAAAGAAGAAGGATCACCTCAATTTAACATCAACATTATTTTTAGTTCCCAAGTTTAACGGCCTTTTTGATTTTCCGTCATAGGTGTGACAGTGCTTCAAAAGCATCATCAACCTTTTCCAGAATCTGCAAAATTTTCTCAGCTTTTGACGGTATTTTGGAATGGCCGTCACACAGGTGCAAGGTCGTGAACATAGGTCATTATTCTTCTTCTAACTTCTAACTTATTCTTACTTGATTATTCTTCCACCATTATTCTCAATTTCAACTTAGGCCATGTTCTTTACTGAGATTTCCACAAAATTATACCGTATTCTCCAACAAACCCTAGTTTTTTAAGGATCTTGAAAATGTCAATTGGTTCAACTCACTCCTTCAAAACCAAGGTCTCTTATAGTTCACAATTGATCTAAAAAAATGAAGTTCAAGTCCGTCTTATACCTGAGTGTCGACATTTAGTTGATGCACTTTGAGCACTTAGAATTTTGGGTGAAAGAAGACTAAGATAAGAGAGAGAGAAGGTTTCTTGACTTAATCCTCCGGCTTCAAAAAGGAAAGTTTTAAATTTTTTGCCTTAAATGGAAATAACTTTGACAAAGGAAGGTAAATAACTCACTAAGGAAATAAAATTGAAACTAATATTAAAAGACCAATGGTACGCGAGAATGTGAACAGCTGTGGCTGGGCCGGGTTAGCCCAAAATTTTTAAGCTGGGCTCAACTCCTTTGACAACACTTTTGATGGTGCGTTAGATGCCTGATGAAGCTTTAAAATTATCGTCAACCATAACAGAATAGGTCTTTAACTTAAGTATTTTGACGCTATTTCTCACGGCTTGTCATACTGGTGATAGCCTATCAAAATTAACATCAATACTCCTCAAGTTGACTGAAACCAGATCACCTCCTTTGTACGACTCTTAGCTACAAATATTAAAAACATAAGTGCAATAAAATTAGAACATTGGGTTGCCTCCCAAATAGCGCCTGATTTAATCTCGCGGCATGACTGGGTTATCTCGACTACTCAGACTTCATCAAGATGGCATATAACTACCTCATTACTATTTTCTAGGAATACATTGACGACTGAAAACATATTCATCTCCTCTAACTACTTTATAGGAGGATGCATTTTAAATCTGGCCTCTCTTTTTCCATACCTGAACTTTAGTTCATTGAGCTCCATATCAACTAACACTCTTCCTGTGGCTAATAGTGGTCTACCCAACATGATGGGTATCTCAAAATCAACATCACAATCCTATATCATAAAGTCTACAGGAGAATAAAGTCATCCACCTTCACCGGCACATCGTGCAATATACGAACTAGTCGCTTCACCGACCTATCTGCCATCACAAGATACATCGTTATGGGGTTAGGTTCCCCCTGTCTAAGCTTCTTGTAGATATCAAGGGGCATCAGATTAATACTTTCTCCAAAGTCACATAAAGTTTTGGTAAACTTTATGGAAACAACTGTGCATGGTATGGTAAATGCTCCAGGGTCAGGCTTTATCTCCACTAAGGATTATAAAGAAACATTGCTACAATGGTGGATGTTGTCCACCGGCTCATAGCTTACCTTTCGCTTCTTTGTTAGCAATTCCTTCATAAATTTAGCATAGTTTGGCATTTCCTCCAGTGCCTTCATCAATGGCACATTCACTGTCAGTTGTTTCATTATTGCCATGAACCTGCTCAATTTTTCGTTGTCTGCTTTCTTCTTCAATCTCTGAGAAAAGGGAGGTGGTGGTCTTGGCATTTCTTTCAATACCACTTTCCCTTTCTTTTACAAGGGAAGTATCGATTCCTCAGAGACTTGTGTTGACAACTATCCAATGCTAGTTCACTATTATGATCAATTCAGTGCAAATGTAGCCACAAGAATTTGAAAGTTATTAGTAACCGTAAACTAAACAATGCGGTAAATAACAGATCTTGGACAATCAATGGGAGAAACCTAGGGTTAAGGCTCTGAGAACAGTCATACTTTGCTATTTAGTTTCATTGGTTAGGTTACTTATCTTGGTTATTGATTCACTGGTTGATTTTATGATCATAGTCATTTGAGCCACTAATAAGCTATCTATCTTAGCCCCACACTACATCATTGAGCGGAGATGTGGAAACTAATTTAAACTCATTCATATTTTCTCCCGTAAGTGAACCAAATAGGTAATATTGTATATTACTATCCTAAATGAAAATTAAAATTTTATTATGTAGAAGATTATAATCCAATTCTATTCATCCCCACATACTATCCTCTTGTTCCTTCTTTCGGGCTTACAAGGTGGCTATGGATGTATTATAAGGGTATATTATCCTTAAAATAGTGACAAAAAGTATAAATAAACTATAAAACATGATAAATAATCAAAACAAAATTAAGTCATAGCAATAGTACTTATGTTCTTGGCCTTAACCTCAAAAAATGGGTGTTTAACCACTCATGGACATAACTGTAATTGTAAAAATTGAATACATATTGAAATCCATAATAAAACAAAAGTAATGGAATAAAAAATCTAATTTAAGTGTTCTCCATCCCCCTAAAAGTTTCAAGGTCATCATAGGTATGTAACTTAATGTTTAAGGGTCCTATTTATAGGAGGGCTCAAGGTGCTAATTTTTACACACCAACGCGTAATGGACATTAATGCGATGCCTAAGGTCCATTCCATGCCAATATCATAGTGATACACTGGAATTGGGTTCCTACGATTCCTTCAATGGCATTTTATGGACCCTAATGCGGTTCCTAAGCTACGTAACATGCCAATGACACCAAAACATCTATTTTTGGTCAAATCTTGTCCCATGCTTTTGTCCATCCTTTCCAAGCCTTGTGATGATGCTTTAACTTGATTTAAAGCTTTTGTATTATACATATATCATCATTATCAACTAAAGAAGCATATGAAAACATTAACACCCCGAATTATAGCTCCAAATGACATAAAATCCAAAATGGTAAACCAGTAACTTAAGCAAAGTACTGGTTTTATCCTTGTTATCTTCAACTGAGTGTTTTGTCTCTTGGCTTCCATAAATTGAAACTTAAGCACTATAAACAAATTATTCCATGCATAATTACACAATAATACCCTCGGGAATTTATTACACACACTATAATCCATTGAGATCAACAAAAACAACGGATAGCTCAAGCTAGTAACACTAGTTTTTTCGTCTAAACTCGAAATAACCAAATTGATTCTAAACTTGTTTGAAACATACCTTAAACATTATAGTCAAGTATTTTAAAAATTATATTCTCAATTATATTATTAATAACACATTAATCACAAAAAATCCTAAAAAAAAAGGCTAAATAAGCCCGGATAACAACACTGAGATGCATAAATCCACCTCAAATCATCACCCCATACTTAAATTCTTGTTCATCCTCGATCAACTCTTTACTCTAAGAATCATAATCATAGGGTACTCTACACTTATACAATAAGTAAGACACTTAAGATATCACTACAATGAATACATAGAATAGAAGTTTTTACTATAAGCATGTTATACATAACTGAAATTTCAAGAATACTACTCCAAAATATCCTAGCCTCGAGAATTGACTTACTAAGTTGGAAAACTCATGCATATTAATCAATACAAGAGATTACATAAATCACTAAACTATAATCAAAAATGTTCCCTCGCCATTAAAGAGTTACCCATAATCACTTATATAGATGAAATTTATCACAAAATGGGCACAAGAATCAAATTATTGTCACTCTCACAAAGAATTCACAAGTTAAACAAGATTAACCATAGTCTTGACCTTAGTGTAGTACTCCGCTAATATCAAAATGTTAATACTTATGATCAAAAAGGTCTTTAAGGGTTGTAATTTATGCTAAGGGATGGGTAGGAACTATTCTAGCTAGTAATAGTGACTATCTTCCCTAAGCGCTTTAATACATCACATGAATATTGAGATCTTTCTATTAACAAACAATTTTCACCACTACTATCTATCCATATCATTTTTTACCCTATATCATTAAGCTAATTCACATACAGTAAGGTGGTAGTATTATATCTACATAAATTGTTCAATTTTGAACAATCTTCATTTTTTTCATTATCCAACTCCCAACCACCAAACATATCAATATTCAACACCAATAGCTATTTCTTGGGGGCTTCACTTTCACTTTTCCTCCTGTTATTTTTCAAACTCCTTAACTTTCTTAAGTTTTCACTAAAGCTCTTAGGAGCTTTCGATCAAATTAAGGTTGATCAAAGAAGGGAATTAGGCTACATACGAGGCTACCAAGAAAACAAGCTAAAGATTCAATGGGGCTAACTAGGATTATGCATAATTGTAGGTCAAAAGGGGTATGAAACATGGCTATCCTAAACCTACACTCTTTATTTTTGCTTTGACCACACACTAGGCTAGTTCTAGACATCAGATGCATCAAAGAATACACAACACTCTTACACACACATGGAACCTTCTCAACTTAACTAGGATCATCATAGACTATCAACCAAACAATAGCATGAATTTAGAATTTTGCTAACAAGTACAAGAGTCACAATCACGAGCCTAAGAGTCTTAAAAGAAATCATTCATCATAACAACATGCTATCACATACAAAGCTTACTTCCATCATGCAATCATACATAGCACCAACAAAAACATCTCACTTACCTAATAACTAAAATTTTAAAAAATTACTCCTAAAAAGGGAAACGGTACTAGGTTCAAGGTACACCCCCGTGGAAAAGAACCGAAAAGAACAATCACAGAGTGGGTGAAGTATGCACCTACTAGACTCAACTAAAACTAGAAAGAGAAAATATTTTGGTAATTTTGTTAAATTTACCTAAAAAACTAGAAAAACAACTAACATTCAAGACCCTACAACATTGCCTCACCCGAAACAATGGGAATTTCCCCCACCCACACTTAAAAATCTACTTTGTTCGCAAATTATACTTAAAAATAAAGATAGAAATACTCCTTAAGGCATCTAGGCCTAGCTAGTAGTATCTTGATACATCAAGAGAGTTCGGGGACTCCACACCCATTCTTTTTAGCGTAGGTTTCCAGTATTCAAACTTTCTATTGACCTATGACTCAACAAAAAGAAAAACTATGTGAAGTAAAAACAAAAAAATACTGAAAGTAAATACCTACCTTAACTTGGGTTGCCTCCCAAGCAGCTCCTAATTTAGTGTCGCAGTACGACCCACATCAACTTTTTCCTCCGCCTTGAGGATATGAATTTCACCCCCAAACTCACATCAATATTGTTTCTTCACTCTTAGGGTGGTGTGAAAAGAGGAAGGAACCGAGTAATGAGTGGTACATGGTAAACCACTCGTCCATGAAGTGAGGTATGTTTTTGAGTTGTTTTTTTAGTGATAATTTAAGGTTATGGAATTCTTGTTCCTCATTTTCACTCTCTTCCTCTTTTTTAGATGACTTCACATACATTTCATCATCTAAACATAATGTAGAAAAGTGATTTGAATGATACCCAAACAATCCCACTTCTAATTTTTCATCATCCATGACAGACTCACTCTTATTCACCTTCTCGATATCTTCTCAAGAAAAAAATGACAATTAAATGACTGAAATTATTGTGTCTAATCAACAGATAGGATAGTATCTACCTCATCTAGTGAAGGACCTAACCATGCTCTTTCATCAAAATCTGGACAAATACTCTCCTGATGGGATCCTCAAAAAAATAATAAGAATCATCATCACTCAAAAACCATTTATTCGAGGCTGACATATCAGGAAGTGTGATAGAAAAATAAAAAGAAAAAAAATACTAAACTATGTACAACTCAATATATAAAAACTAAAAACCAGATAGTTTTGTATTTACAAGTCCTCGATAATGGTTCTAAGAACTTATTGCACCCAAGCACACACGCAAGTGTATGTGGTCTCACCACGTAATATAGTGGCCTTTAAAAAGCCAAGTATCAATCCCTCAGAGACTTGTGTTGATAGATATCTAATTCTAGTTCACAATTATGACCAATTTCAGTGCAAACATAGGTCCAAGAGTTTGAATGTTATAAGTAGCCATAAACTAAACAATGCGGTAAATTAAAGGTCTTGGACAATCAATAGGGAGAAAGACACGGTTAAGGCTCTAAGAACAATCATACTATACTATTGAACATTGTTAGGTTACTTATATTGGTTGTTGATTCACAAGGTTGATTTTATGATCATGGCCTTCCGAGCCTTTAATCACCGATCTAACATAGCCCAACAACTACATCGTTGAGCGGGGATGTAGAAACTAAATTAAACACATTTATATTTCATCCCATAAGTGAATAAAATATGGAACGTAGGTATATTTCTATCCTAAATGTAAATTATAGCTTCATTCTATAGAATATTATAATCCTATTCTATTTATCCCCACGTACTATCCTCTTATTCCTCTTTCCGGGGTAACAAGGTGACTATAGATGTATTCTAGGGGCATATAATTCTGAAAATAGAAATAAAAAGTATAAATAAACAAACAAATGTAATAAATAATCAAAACAAAATCAATTCATAGTAATAGTACTCATGTTCTTGGCCTTAACCCCAGAAAAGGGTGTTTAGCCGTTCATCGACATAACCCTAGTCGCAATGATTAAATACATGTTTAAATCTATAAAAAAAAACAATTTAATGGAATAAAAACACTAATTTAACTATTCTCTATCCTCCCTCAATTTTTCAAGGTAGTCCAAGGTGTGTAACATAATGTTTAAGGGTCTTACTTATAGGAGGGCCAAAGCTGCCAATTTTGACACACCAACGTGTCATGGACCTTAACACGTTGCCTAAGGTCCATGGATATTAATATTGTGGTGATTCACTATAATTGGGTTCCTAGGATTCCCTCAAGGGCATGGAACATACCCTAATGCGGTTCCTAAGCTTCGTGGCATAGCAATGACTCAAAAACTTTTGTTTTTGGTCAAATCTTATCCTGTGCTTTTGTCAAACCTTTCCAAGACGTGGTGATGTTTTCACTTGATTTATAGATTATTTATGATCTATATATCATTACAAATAACTCAAAAAGCATCCTACATGTAACTCCCCAATTCGCTGAACTGGAATGCTACACGGTGCTCATGACCATGAGGGACCATAAGCTAACCCATAACTGATATCTATACCTGTAAACTGCATAATATCTTATAAAATATGTAGAAATATGAACTGTAAGGACATAAGGTTCAATATTGATACATATCTAAAAAATATAGTATAACAATACTAAAAGGAACATAAATACTGAAGTATGATCATCTAATCTGACATCTAGTCCGAAAGCCTCTAACTGAACTGAATAAGGAGTTGATGAGACATGTCCCCAAATAACTCCAAGTACTGAAATAAAGTGAAAACTAAAATAGAAATAAAATCATCATGTCCTCGAAGGATAAGGACTCACGTCTAACTATGACTGCTGATCCTGGAATCAACTGCTGATTTGGAGCTCATGCCTCTGAACCTATGGTGTAACATAACAAAAAGCACCATAGTACAAATGCATCAGTACGTCTGAATGTATTGAGTATACGAGTGAGGTAGGCTAAATGCAAACTGTTATATGCATGAAAAATGCTGACTGATATGAACATGAGAGTACATACATGCATATGTATTGTAACTAAACTCATGGAGATATGGACTACTGAGTCTGAATACTGACAACATGAGTGTACTTATAATGAGATTCTAAAAGACTGAATTTTCTGATATTAATATGTAAATCACTAATAAGAGATAGATCTGATACTGTATTACTGAATACTAAGAGGCTGATATTGCATTAATGATAATGAATGATTGTTTCTGACAGTTCAAATTATGAAGAACTGGTCTGATTGACTGTATCTAACAGTCTTGAAGCTGAGTACTAATAGCATAAGTTTTGATAACTTTTGTGATTGATAGCATAAGTGACTATTTCTGATAATCCCTTAATCTTAAGGAAACTATCTGAGTTCAATTCTATTTCTGAGTTGACTGTATCTAACAGTCTTGATATACTGAAATCTGAAGAACTATCTGAGTTCTTTTCTGAGACTGGGTAGCTATAGCTGACAGTCCTAAAATCTGTAACTAAAATTGTGGGAAATATTTATCTAATGAACATGCCCTAAATATGATATAATAGCTAAGCTGGGGTCCAATCTCTACCCCGACTGGATGGGTGTCAATACCGCGCCACTAGTAAGGACAACTGTGAGAACCCTATACTAGCAGGTACTTAAGTGAGAATGGTAAAAACCCTCAACTGATTGGTTAAGCCACCTTATCAACCCTAATCTGATGGGTTAAGATGTCTCAACCAACGTTGGCTACGTAGTTCAACAACACAAGGATTGCTACAAAGAATCACACCCTGAACTGGAGGGTGAGTTTCTATCCTTGGGTTCACTCGGTGCTAACCTCTACTCCCATCTGAAGGAAACTGAACAGAATAAGTAAAATGGACTAACTAACTAAACTAAACTGATTAGCTGAACTAATACTGAATAACTGGACTGATACTAGTGGTATTGTTTAGCAGAGCTAAACTAAGTTTACTGGATTCCAATGACTGACGGAATGTACTTAGTTCGGAGGATTGGTTAAGAGTACTGAAGTTACTAAAATTGACTATGAATAAAGAGGCTGCTGAAGTTACTGAGCACTGAGATTACTGAGATTACTAGACAACTAAGATTACTGAGATTTCTGAGTTTTCCAGAGTCACATGACTAACTGAATTCTATAGATCATGCCTTGACTGAGAGTATCGTGAAAACATCACATGGCTCTAGACACACAACTATATTTTTTGGGTACAAGTACCCCCAGGACTCGATGGAAGGAAACTGACACAACTTGAATTTCATGAGTACACGACCATCAATAAAAATCCATAATACATGAGTGGGG
>JAPEIP010000060.1:249691-269882 GCA_026120095.1 Capsicum chinense
TACCCCCAGGACTCGATGGAAGGAAACTGACACAACTTGAATTTCATGAGTACACGACCATCAATAAAAATCCATAATACATGAGTGGGGGATTTCATAAAGTACATGGTCATCATAATATCTATCATGAATAGGAATGCTTATAATTAAGTCATAAATCTCATATTCTAATATCATGGGCATTCCGACTACATATACTATTCATAGTAATCGCATGGAAACCATTCAAGCATAAGGGAACAACAACATGTAACATTTAGTTCATATTGTAATGATTTGGGGATATTAAACTTCATGTATTTATTCAACATCTCAAACATGGTAGGAAAAGCATGGATATAATTTGCATACATAATTCATATCTTCATCATCATACATGCTTCATTCCACTACCATAAGAATACATAATTAGCATGGAAATTTATATTGAAGTGTATAGCTAACATGAACTTGTTATTTAGATATCATGAAATCATGTAAGTATGAAGTTCTAACATACTAGGCATTTTATCGAACACCTTGCATGCATCCTTTAAGGCATACGTGGATTTCATCAAATTATACATCATGAACAACCAAATTTATATGTTTCCAACTCATATGATATTATGAATTCACAAAAAAAAACATATAAAGATTCCATCTTGGGAATCACCCAATATCAATAGCATGATCATCAATATCCAACAATATAGAAATCATACTTTATAAAGAAAAAGAGAGTTTTTGAGATTTATGGATGAAAGGGACCCATAAATCAACTCACACATACTATTATATAGCAAAACAAACAAGCATCATCATGGGTATGATCATATAACCATAATAGACCAAGCTTTTGTATTTTAAAGATTGATTCTTGAACTCCACGGACGAAAGGAATCCGTTGATGAACACTACGCATACCTTAGAAGGAAGATTCTTGATGATTGACGGAGGAATTTCCTTGGAATCGGATCTTCAAGCTTGATTGTGCAACCCTAGTTGGTTTTCTCCTATGGTGCTCTTGGATGATGAGCTTTGAGATTTGAATAGGGTTGTAATATGATTAGAAGCTATATATTTCGTAGGGTTAAGTCTAGAGACGTGTAAGCTGTGTTAAAAGACTTAATTACCCTTAAAATAACTCAAAACGGAGTGTTTTTGGCACCTAGAATTGACTTAGGTGGCGCCCAAGTGATTTCCTAAGCTTGGTTAGGTGACGTCTAACCAATCGCCTATGTCTGGGATGGGCGGGGCCTAACCAATCGCCTATCCTTACTGTCTCTCACGAAAATGGGCAAAACTTTTTGCTCGGGTATTGGATTAAGGAAAAATTCATATTGTTGGAAAGCTAATTCGGTTCTCTACAATTTGGTAGGTCTAAATAATCCAAAATACCACATTCATATTGATTAATACTCTTTCAAAGATGACCCTTGGAAAATTGAACACTAAAACTTAATGGATTCAAAAACTCTTAGCTTGTATTACCTTAAGTGACTCATATGAACAAGCTTAATGTATCATAAGGTATCTTATCTCTAGGATACTCATTGTAAGTCATGCACTAAAATGCTACTCACAGGATAGGAGCTTTCATACGTAGTAAAAAAGGTCGTCTCCTAGCTTAGAAACATATGGGGTATTATAATATCTCCCCCTTGGGAACATTCATCCTCGAATGAAAATTAATTATAGTTGGAGAGATGATAAGATGAAGTACGTACAAGACATACACTACTGAAACATGGGTGCATGACTGGCATGACTGAAAGCTGAGCACAACATACTGAACATGCATATCTGATGCATGGGAAGCTGATTCATGAATATAAGACTGAGGATTCCAATAAAGTAAGTTTTCTCAAAATGAGAATGCATATCTTATGCATAACTGAAAGGCTGAATCCATGCATATCTGATGCATGATTATATGACTGACATAATACGTGAATGCATGACTGAAAGTACTAATGAGCTAATCACATATTTGTGATGCATTAATTCATGACTAAAGTAACTCATGACATGCAATGTTAATGGTATCAAGTTTGAACTGAAAACTGAGCATGAAATTGAATACCAAGTTTGGCACTGAAATATGAACATGAGAACGAGTAAGTTTAAGGAAAACTCTTACCTTGAACTGATAATACAGATAAGTTTGAGATAACTTACTCCATATGCATGATCGGAAACATGAGAACTATCATGATATGAACTAAATGTTGAAAACATGGCATACTACTGAAGTTGGAGCTTGAGGTTTCACTTATGAGTACCCCTTCTCCAAACTGGATTCATCAAAAGAAAATAGAGCAGCATATTTATGTCATGAAATTTTGGGGGTATGATGTATCTCTCCCTTGGGACACTATGTCCCTTAAAGAATACTAACTTAGATAAGCTACTGAGGGAAATTGAGGCGATGGACAAGACACCTAGGAACTAAGTTATGAATGAATTTCTAGGAACTAAAACTGAGACATGATACATGAACTGAGCTGAACACGAGTGCATAAATAAACTATTTTAGCTGATTAACTGAATAACTGATTGCTGAATACTAGATCTGCAAAGCTAAACTATACATAGTCTGAATAGCTAGGCTATGATTTTTGAGTTTTATGTATAAGAGATAAGGACTAACTGAGCAGAATGAGGTATTTGAGCATGGATTCATAAATTCTATATTATTTTCGAATGTGAGACCAAGTGTACGACATGGCTCTAAGGTATTCGATAAACTGGGGCACTAAAACACTAATAACTGAGTACTGACAACCTGAATGCTATGGTCAAGAATGTCTGGAACTAAACTGAGTTTCAAATCTGGTTACTGAACTGAAGATAAAATTATAACTAAGCCTATAGATAGTACAGAAGTACTGAATTCAAGGACTGAACACTGATCACTCAGTGCTAGATACTGAAACTATAATTGAGTTGGCAACTGAGTTTTTGATGGCAACATGTTTGGGACTGACATAAGTTAAGGATCTAAATGAACACTTACACTTTGTACTTTCCCAACTTCTAAATATGACCCCTTGCTAGACATTTACTTGCATATTTATCATGACATTCAAGCCTATCTTCACAACTACACCCTAGTGCAAAGTAAGCATGCAATAATCTTCACTTATCTAAACAACTGCTCATCACTACACTATTCCATAAGGAAAGCTAACTCGGGGAGTAAATCAGGAGGACCTGAAACATGAATAGATACAAACTAAACTTGACACATGACTAAAACTTGAGGAATAAAATATCAATAGTTTGAATTTACCAATAAGGTCTGAATTACGGATATACATAACCTAGTCTAAATATGTCTGATCTGTAGGGGCATAACTTGAGTCATGGAAATGAAGTATACTGCAAAGCATGATATGCGTACATGAGTCATGAGGTGCATGACCTGAGTCTAGAGTTTTCTGTACTCGTGGGACATAATTCGAATACTGAGGAAGCTAGAACTGAACCCCTTATACTAGGAACTGAAAATGCACATAATCCCATGGAAAGTGCGTGAAAGTAGATTGTTCTCATGGAACATGACTCGTACTACGGAGTAAAAGAGACTCCTTTTGGTGGAAATTAAATTCATACATGATCATGGAAAAAGAGATACATGAGCATGGTTTGTGACCATAGAGTTGATATGTAAAATCTAAGTGGATTTCGTGATAGCTAAAGTAAAAATCTTTGTACTGTGATGAGGATGTGTTGGGAATCGTCTTCCCTTACTGCTTTTTATACATACTGGCTCTACTACTAAAATTTGAGGGCCTGGCTTAGGTACTTGATCTACCATCACATACCTTCATTATGTTCAACACCTGTATGTCTTACTAAATACATCATCTAATTCTGTTTCCTCATATATTGCTAATATCACATTAACAACTTCATGCTTAACTTTGAGTCGATAAACTTAAGTGTTTAGCTCGTACTGTTCAAGCCTACTGATCTAATCCCCATGAATACATAATCTGATCAAATAGAATAATACTATCCCAAATCTACTACTGCTAAACTTCTAGGTTCAAGAATGAGTTATCATAATCATGAATAAAATCTATATGACCTTGGAACAATAATGAACTGATGGGATAGTATTTGAGTTTGTTGCTAATCTCATAACGGTCTGTAGGGACTTTCTGAGAAAGACCTGTCTTTAGGACTTTGAACTTCACTATTTCTATTACCTTGAAAGTAAGGTAAAGTGAACATGAGGGGTGCATCATATGAGTCTACATGGTTTCATTAAAGAAACTTGCTATAGAATGATCTTGAGACATGAAAAAAGGGAAACTGTTCCTTAAATATCTCATAGCCTCTTGCACATAAGTGTGGTGCACAACACGCCCATGTACAAGACTCTGCTTGATGCATCTTTCAAACTTCCTAGGACACTGTTGAACCTTAGGCTCTGATACCAAGTTTGTGATGGCTCGATTCGCTGAACCAGAATGCTACATGGTGCTCATAACCCTGAGGGACCACAAGCTAACCCTTAACTTATATCTGTACCTGTAAACTGCATAATATCTCATAAAGTATGCGGACACATAAACTTTAAGGCCATAAGGTTCAATACTGATACATATCTGAAAAATATGGTATAAAAATACCAAAAAGGAACATAAATATTGAAGTCTGAACATCTAATCTGACGTTTAGTCCAAAAGCCTCTAACTGAACAGAATTAGGAGTTGATGGGACATGTCCCCAACAAACTCCAACTACTGAAATAAAGTGAAAATGAAATAGAAATAAAATCGTCATGTCCTCAAAGGATGACGACTCATGTCTAACTCTAACTGCTGATCCTATAATCAACTGCTGATTTGGAGCTCATGCTTCTGAACCTATGGTAAAGCATAAGAGAAAGCACCATAGCACAAATGTGTTAGTACATCTGAATATACTGAGTATACGAGTGAGGTAGGCTAAATGCAAAGGGTTATATACATGAGAAATACTAATTTATATTACCGTGAGAGCGCATACATGCATACGTAACTGTAACTGAACTCGTGGAGATACGGACTGCTGAGTCTGAATACTGATAACAAAAGTGTACTGATAATGAAATTTTGAAACACTAAGTTTACTTATATTGATATGTAAATCACTAATAAGTGATGGATCAGATACTGTATTGCTGAATACTAAGAGACTGATATTGCATTACTGATAATTGAATGATTGTTTCTGACAGTTCAAATTATGAAAAACTAGTCTGATTGACTGTATCTGACAGTCCTGAAGCTGAGTACTGATAGCACGAGTTCTAATAACTTTTGTGATTGATAGCATAAGTGAATGTATCTGAGAATCCATAAATCTGAATAAATTATCTGAGTTCAATTTTATTTCTGAGTTGACTGTATCTGACAGTCCTAATATACTGAAATCTGAAGAACTATCCGAGTTCTTTACTGAGACTGGACAGCTATAGCTGACAGTCCTAAAATCTATAATTGAAATTATGGGAAGTAGTTATCTAACTGATATGCCCCAAATATACTATAATAGCTAAGCTAGGGTCCAATCTCTGCCCCGATTGGAGGGGTGTCAATACAACGCCACAAGTAAGGATAACTATGATAACCCTATGCTTGCAGGTACTTAAGTGAGAATGGTAAAAACCCACAACTGATGGGTTAAGCCACCTCATCAACCCTAATCTTACGGGTTAAGATGTCTCAACCTACGCTGGCTACGTAGTTCTGGAACACAAGGAATGCTATTAAGAATTACACCCTGAACTGGCGGGTGAGTTCCCATCCTTGGGTTCCCTCGTTGCTAACCTCTACTCCCATCTAAAGGAAACTGAACTGAATAACTAAGCTGAACTGAATAACTAAACTGAGATGATTATCTTAATTGATACTAATTAATTGGACTAATACTAGTGGTATTGTTTAGCAGAGCTAAACTACGTTTACTAAATTCCAATGACTGATGGAATGTATTTTGTTCTGAGGACTGATTGATAGTACTGAAGTTACTGAGATTGACTGTGAATACTGAGGTTGCTGAAGTTACTGAGCACTGAGATTACTGAGATTACTGGACTAATGAGATTAATGAGATTTCTGAGTTTTCCAGAGTCACATGACTGACTGAATTCTATAGATCATGGCTTGACTGAGAGTATCGTGAAAACATGACATGGCTCTAGGCACACAACTATATTTTTTGGGTACAAGTACCCCCAGGACTCGATGGAAGGAAACTAACACAACTTGAATTTTTTGAGTACACGACCATCAACAAAAATCCATAATACATGAGTGGGGGATTTCATGAAGTACATGGTCATCATAATATCTATCATGAATTAGAATGCTTATAATCAAGTCATAAATATCATATTCTATTATCATGGGCATTCTGACAACATATACTATTCATAACAACCGTATGTAAACCATTCAAGCATAAGGGAACGACAACATGTATCATTAGTTCATATTGTAATGATTTGGGGATATTAAACTTCATATATTTATTCAACATCTCAAACATGGTAGGAAAAGAATGGATATAATTCTCATATATAATTCATATCTTCATCATCATACATGCTTCATGCCGCTACCATAAGAATACATAATTAGCATGGAAATTCATATTGAAGTGTATAGCTAACATGAACTTGTTATTTAGATATCATGAAATCAGGTAAATATGAAGATCTAACATACTAGGCATTTTATCGAACACCTTGCATGCATTCCTTAAGGCATAGGTGGATTTCATCAAATTATACATCATGAATAACCAAATTTACATGTTTCCAACTCATATGATATCATGAATTGACAAAAAAAAACATATAAAGATTCCATCTTGGGAATCACCCAATATCAACAACATGATCATCAACACCCAACAATATAGAAATCATACTTTATAAAGATAAAGAGGGTTTTTGAGCTTTAAGGATGAAAGAGATCCATAAATCAACACACGCGTACTATTATATAGCAAAACAAACAAGCATCAACATTGGTATGATCATATCACCAGAATCAACCAAGATTTTGTATCTTAATGATTGATTCTTGAACTCCACAGATGAAAGGAATCCATTGATGAATACTACGTATACCTTAGAAGGAAGATTCTTGATGATTGATGGAAGAATTTCCTTGGAATCAGATCTTCAAGCTTGATTGTGCAACCCTAGTTGTTTTTCTGCTATGGTGCTCATGTATGATGAGCTTTGAGATTTTAATAGGGTTGTAATATGATTAGAAGCAATATATTTCATAGAGTTAAGTCTAGGGACGTGTAAGGAGTGTTAAAAGACTTAATTATCCTTAAAAATAACTCAAAACGGAGTGTTTTTGGCACCTGGAATTCACTTAGGCGGTGACCAAGTGATTGCCTAAGCTAGGTTAAGAGGCACCTAACCAATCGCCTATATCTGGGTTGGGCGGGGCCTAACTAATCGCCTATCCTTACAGTCTCTCACGAAAATGGGCAAAACTTTTCGCTTGGGTATTGGATTAAGGCAAAATTCATATCGTTGGAAAGCTAATTCGATTCTCTACAATTTGGTGGGTCTAAATAATCGAAAATACAACATTAACATCGAGTGATACTCTTTAAAAGATGACCCTTGTAAAATTGAACACTAAAACTTGATGGATTAAAAAACTCTTAGCTTGTATTACCTTAGCTGACTCATATAAAAATGCTTAATGTATCATAAGATATCTTATCTCTAGGATACTCATTGTAAGTCATGCACTAAAATGCTACTCACAGGATAGGAGGTTTCATACGGAAGAAAAATGGTCCGTCTCCTAGCTTAGAAACATATGGGGTATTACAATATCTCCCCCTTGGTAATATTCATCCTCGAATGGAAATTAACTGTGGTGGGAGAGATGATAAGATGAAGTATGTACAAGACATACACTACTGAAACATGGGTTCATGACTGGCATGACTGAAAGCTGAGTGCAACATACTGAACATGCATATCTGATGCATTGGAAGCTAATTCATGAATATAAGACTGAGGATTCTAATAAAGTAAGTTTTCTCAAAATGAGAATGCATATCCTATGCACAACTGAAAGGCTGAATCCATGCATATCTGATGCATTATTATATGACTGACATAATACGTGAATGCATGACTGAAAGTACTAATGAGCTGATCACATATATCTGATGTATTAATTCATGACTAAACTTACTCATGAACATGCAATGGTAAAGGTATCAAGTTTGAACTGAAAACTGAGCATGGAACTCAATACCAAGTTTGGCACTGAAATATGAACATGAGAACGAGTAAGTTTAAGGAAAACTATTACCTTGAACTAATAATACCGATAAGTTTGAGATTAATTACTCCATATGCATGATCAGAAACATGAGAACATAACTAATTCTAGGATGTCGTAGATATACTGAATATCATGATCTAAACTAAATCTTGAAAACATGGCATAGGACTGAAGTTGGATCTTGATGTTTAACTTATATGTACCACTTCTCCAAACTGGATTCATCAAAAGAAAATAGAGTAGCATGTTTATATCATGAAATTTTGGGGGTATGATGTATCTCCCCCTTGGGACACTATGTCACTCAAAGAATACTGACTTGGATGAGCTACTGAGGGAAATTGAGGCGATGCGCAAGACTCCTAGGAACTAAGTCATGACTGAATTGCTAGGATCTAAAACTGAGACATGATACATAAACTGAGCTAAACATGAGTGCATAAATAAACTAACTTATCTGATTAACTGAATAACTGATAGCTGAATACTAGATCTGCAAAGCTAAACTGTACTTAGTCTGAATAACTGGGCTAAGATTGTTTATTTTTATGTATAGGAGATTAGGACTAACTGCTTAGAATGAGGTATCTGAGCAGGGATTCACGAATTCTGTATTATTTTTGAATGCGAGACCAAGTGTACAACATGGCTCTGAGGTATTCTATAAACTGGGGTACTGAAACACTGATAACTGAGTACTGACAACCTGAATGCTATGGTTAAGAATGTCTGGTACTGAACTGAGTTTCAAATCTGGTTACTGAACTGAAGATGACATTATAACTAAGCCTATAGCTAGTACAAAAATACTAAATTCAAGGACTAAAAACTGATCACTCAGTGTAAGATACTGAAACTATAATTGAGTTGGCAATTGAGTTTCTGATGGCTACATGCTGGGGACTGACATAAGTCAAGGATCTAAATGTATACTTACACCTTATACTTTCCCAACTTCTAAATATTACCCCTTGCTAGACATATACTTGCACATTTATCATGACATTCAACCCTATCTTCACAACTACACCCTCGTGCAAAGTAAGCATGCAATAATCTTCTCTTATCTAAACAACTACTCATCACTGCACTGTTCTATAAGGAAAGCTAACTGGAGGAGTTAATCAAGAGGACCTGAAACATGAATAGATACAAACTAAACTTGACACATAACTGAAACTTGAGGAATAAAATATCAATAGTTTGGATTTACCAATAAGGTCTGAACTGCAGCTATACATAATATAGTCTAAATGTATTTGATCTGTAGGGGCACAGCATGAGTCATGGAAGCTAAGTATACAGGAAAGCATGATATGCGTACATGACTCATGAGCTACATGACCTGAGTCAAGATTTTTTTGGACTCGTGGGACATGATTCGAATACTGAGGGAGCTAGAACTGAACCCCTTACACTGGGAACTAAAGGCGCACATAATCCCGTGGAAAGTATGTGAAAGTACATTGTTCTCATGGAACATGACTTATACTACAGAGTAACAGAGACTCCTTTGGGTGGAAATTGAATTCATAAATGATCATGGAAAAAGAGATACATGAGCATGGTTTGTGACCATAGAGTTGATATGTAAAACTTGAGTGCATTTCGTGATAGATAAAGTACAAATCTTTGTACTGTGAAGAGGATGGGTTAGGAATCGTCTCCCCTTACTACTTTTTTTACATACTGGCTCTACTACTGAAATCTGAGGGCCTGGCCTAGGTACTTGATCTACAATCACATACCTACATTATGTTCAACACCTGTCTATATTACTAAAGACATCATTTGATTCTGTTTCCTCATATATTTCTAATATCACATTCACACCTTCATGCTTAATTTTGAGTCAATAAACTTAAGTGTTTAGCTCGTAATGTTCAAGCCTACTGATCTAATCCCCATGAATACATAATCTGATCAAATAGAATAATACTCTCCCAAACTACTGCAAAACTTCTGGGTTCAAGAATGAGTTCTCATCATGAATAAAATCTGTACGACCTTGGAACTATAATGAACTAATGGGATACTATTTGAGTCTGTTGCTAATTTCAAAACTGACCGTAGGGACTGTCTGAGAAAGCCCTATCTTTTGGACTTTGAACTTTACTATTTCTATTACCTTAAAAGTAAGCTAAAGTGAGCATAAGGGGTACCTGATATGAATCTACATGGTTTTCTTAAAGAAACTTGCTATAGCATGATCTTGAGACATGAAAGAAGCAAAACTGTTCCTAAAACATCTCATAGCCTCTTGCACATAAGTGTGTTACACAACACGCCCATGTACAAGACTCTACTTGATGCATCTTTCAGACTTCCTAGGACACTGTTGAACGTTAGGCTCTGATACCAAGTTTGTAAAGCCTCAATTTGCTGAACCAGAATGCTACACGATGCTTATGACCCCGAGGGACCACAAGCTAACCCATTACTAATATCTATACCTATAAACTGCATAATATCTCATAAATTATATGGACACATAAACTGTAAGGCCATAAGTTTCAATACTGATACATATCTAAAAAATATAGTATAACAATACCAAAAAGGAACATAAATACTGAAGTCTGAACATCTAATCTGATATCTAGTTCGAAATCCTCTAACTGAACTGAATAAGGAGTTGATGGGACATGTCCCCAACATACTCCAACTACTGAAATAAAGTAAAAACTGAAATAGAAATGAAATCATAATGTCCTTGAAGGGTGAGGACTTACGTCTAACTCTGACTGCTGATCCTGGAATCAACTGCTGATTTGGAGCTCATGCTTCTGAACCTATGGTGTAACATAAGAGAAAGCACCATAGTGCAAATATATCAGTGCGTCTAAATGTACTGAGTATACGAGTGAGGTAGGCTAAATATAAAGGGTTATAAGCATGAAAAATACCGACTGATATAAGTGTGAGAGTACATACATGCATACGTAACTGTTACTAAACTCGTGGAGATACGGACTACTGAGTTTGAATATTGACAACATGAGTGTACTGATAATGAGATTCTAAAAGACTGTGTTTAATGATATTGATATGTAAATCACTAATAGGTGATGGATCTAATATTGTATTACTGAATACCAAGAGACTGATATTGCATTACTGATAAATAAATGATTGTTTCTAACAGTTCAAATTATAAAGAACTGGTCTGATTGACTCTATCTGACAGTCCTAAAGCTGAGTACTGATACAATGAGTTCTGACATCTTTTGTGATTGACAGCATAAGTGAATGTATATGAAAGTCCATAAATCTAAAGAAAACTATCTGAGTTTAATTCTATTTCTGAGTTGACTGTATCTGACAGTCCTGATATATTGAAATCTAAAGAACTATCTAAGATCTTTACTTAGACTGGGTAGCTATAGCTCACAGTCCTGAAATCTATAACTGAAATTGTGGGATGTAGTTATCTAACTGATATGCCCAAAATATGCTATAATAGCTAAGCTGGGGTCTAATCTCCGCCCCGACTAGAGAGATGTCAATACCGCGCCACTGGTTAGGACAATTGTAATAACCCTATACTAGCAAGTACTCAAGTGAGAATGGTAGAAACCCTAAACTGATGGGTTAAGCCACCTCATCAAACCTAATCTGATAGGTTAAGATGTCTCAACCTACGATGGCTACGTAGTTCTGGAACATAAGGATTACTACTAATAATCACACCCTGAACTGGCAGGTGAGTTCCCATCTGTGGGTTCAGTCGGTACTAACTTCTACTCCCATCTTAAGGACATTGAACTGAATAACTAACCTCAACTGAATAACTGAACTGAACTGATTAGCTGAAATGATACTGATTAACTGGACTGATACTAGTGGTATTGTTTAGCAGAGCTAAACTAAGTTTACTGGATTTCAATGACTGACGGAATGTACTGAGTTCTAAAGACTGATTGAGAGTACTAAAGTTACTGAGATTGACTGTGAATACTGAGGTTTTTGAAGTTACTGAGCACTAAGATTACTGAGAATACTGAACTACTGAGATATTGAGATTTTTGAGTTTTCCTGAGTCACATGACTGACTGAATCTATATATCATGGCTTGGCTGAGAGTATCATGAAAACATGACATGGCTCTAGGCACACAACTATATTTTTTGGGTACAAGTACCCCCAGGACTCGATGGAAGGAAACTGACACCACTTGAATTTCTTTAGTTCACGAGCATCAATAAAAATCCATAATACATGAGTGGGGGATTTCATGAAGTACATGGTCATCATAATATCTATCATCAATAGGAATGCTTATAATCAAGTCATAAATCTTGTATTCTAATATCATGGGCATTCCGACAACATATACTATTCATAGCAATCACATGGAAACCATTCAAACATAAGGGAACAACAACATGTAACATTTAGTTCATATTGTAATGATTTGGGGGTTTTAAACTTCATGTATTTATTCAACATCTCCAACATGGTAGGAAAAGCATGGATATAATTCGCATACATAACTCATGTCTTCATCATCATACATGTTTCATGCCGCTACAATAAGAATACATAATTAGCATGGAAATTCATATTAAAGTGTACAACTAACATGAACTTCTTATTTAGATATCATGAAATCGTGAAACTATAAAGTTCTAACATACTAGGCATTTTATCGAACACCTTGTATACATTCTTTAAGGCATACGTGGATTTCATCAAATTATACATCGTGAACAACCAAATTTACATGTTTTTAACTCATATGATAACATGAAATCACAAAAAAAACATATAAAGATTCCATCTTGGGAATCACCCAATATCAACAACATGATCATTAACACCCAACAATATAGAAATCATACTTTATAAATAAAAACAGGATTTTAGAGCTTTATGGATGAAAGGAATGCATAAATCAACTCACGCATACTATTATATAGCAAAAACAACAAGCATCAACATGGGTATGATCATATCACCACAATCAACCAAGCTTTTATATATGAAACATTGATTCTTGAACTCCACGGACAAAAGGAATCTATGGATGAAAACTATGCATACCTTAGAAGGAAGGTTCTTGATGATTGATGGAGGAATTTCCTTGAAATCAGATCTTCAAGCTTGATTGTGCAACCCTAGTTGTTTTTCTCCAATGGTGCTCTTGGATGATGAGCTTTGAGATTTTAATAGGGTTGTAATATGATTAGAAGCTATATATTTCATAGGGTTAAGTCTAGGGACGTATAAGGAGTGTTAAAAGACTTAATTACCCTTAAAATAACTCTAAACGGAGTGTTTTTGGCACCTGGAATTGACTTAGGCGGTGCCCAAGTTATTGCCTAAGCTTTGTTAGACGGCGCCTAGCTAATCGCCTATGTCTAGGTTAGGCGGCGCCTAACCAATCGCCTATCCTTACTGTCTCTCATGAAAATGGGCATAGCTTTTTGCTCGTGTATTGGATTAAGGTGAAATTCATATCATTGGAAATATAATTCGATTTTGTAAAATTTGGTGGGTCTAAATAAGACAAAATACCATATTAAGCTCGAGTTATACTATTTCAAAGGTGACCCTTGAAAAATCGAACACTAAAACTTGATGGATTCAATAACTCTTTGCTTGTATTACCTTAAGTGACTTATATGAACATGTATAATGTATCATAAGATATCTTATCTCTATGATACTCATTGTATGTCATGCACTAAAATGCTACTCACAAGATAGGAGGTTTCATACATAGGAAAAATGGTTCGTCTCCTAGCTTAAAAATATACAGAGTATTACAATATCTCCCCCTTGGGAACATTCGTCCTTGAATGGAAATTAATTATGGTTGGAGAGATGATAAGATGAAGTACGTACAAGACATACACTACTGAAACATGGGTTCATGACTGGCATGGCTGAAAGCTGAGCACAACATACTGAACATGCATATCTGATGCATGGGAAGCTGATTCAGGAATATAAGACTGAGGATTCTAATAAAGTAAGTTTTCTCAAAATGAGAATGCATATCCTATGCACAACTGAAAGGCTGAATCCATGCATATCTGATGCATGATTATATGACTAATGTAATACGTGAATGCATGATAAAAAGTACTAATGAGTTGATCACATATATCTGATGCATTAATTCATGACTAAACTTACTCCTGAACATGCAATGGTAAAGGTATCAAGTTTGAACTAAAATTGAGCAAGGAACTGAATAGTAAGTATGGCACTGAAATATGAACATGAGAATAAGTTTTAGGAAAACTGTTACGTTGAACTGATAATACCGATAAGTTTGAGATTAATTATTCCATATGCATGATCGGAAACATGAGAACATAACTAAGTCTGGGACATGGTAGATATACTAATTATCATGAAGTTGGATCTTGAGGGTTAACTTATCAGTACACCTTCTCCAAACTGGATTCATTAAAACTAAATAGAGCAGCATGTTTATGTCATAAAATTTTGGGGTTATGATGCATCTCCCCCATAGAATACTATGTACCTTAAAGAATACTGACTTGGATGAGCTACTGAGGGAAATTGAGGCGATGCTCCAGACACCAAGGAACTAAGACATGACTGAATAGCTAGGATATGAAACTGAGACATGATACATGAACTGAGCTGAACACGAGTGCATAAATAAACTATTTTAGCTGATTAACTGAATAACTGATAGCTGAATACTAGATCTGCAAAGCTAAACTATACATAGTCTGAATAGCTAGGCTAAGATTTTTGAGTTTTATGTATAAGAGATAAGGACTAACTGAGTAGAACGAGGTATTTGAGAATGGATTCATAAATTCTATATTATTTTTGAATGCGAGACCAAGTGTACGACATGGCTCTGAGGTATTCGATAAACTGGGGTACTAAAACACTGATAACTGAGTACTGACAACCTGAATGCTATGGTCAAGAATGTCTGGAACTGAACTGAGTTTCAAATCTGGTTACTGAACTGAAGATGACATTATAACTAAGCCTATAGCTAGTATAGAAGTACTAAATTCAAGAACAGAATACTGATCACTGAGTGCTAGATACTAAAACTATAATTGAGTTTGCTACTGACTTTTTTGATGGCTACATGCTGCGGACTGACATAGGTCAAGGATTTACATGTACACTTACACTTTGTACTTTCCTAACTTCTAAATACGACCCCTTGCGAGACATTTACTTGCACAATTATCATGACATTCAAGCCTATCTTCAAAACTACACCCTCGTGCAAAGTAAGCATGCAATAATCTTCTCTTATCTAAACAACTGCTCATCACTACACTGTTCCATAAGGAAATCTAACTAGAGAAGTAAATCAATAGGACGTGAAACATGAATAGATACAAACAAAACTTGACACATGATTGAAACTTGAGGAATAAAATATCAATATTTTAGATTTACCAATCAGGTCTAAACTGAGGATATACATAACATTGTCTAAATGTATCCGGTCTGTAGGGGCATAGAATGAGTCATGGAAGCTAAGTATACTGGAAAGCATGATATGCGTACATGATTTATGAGCTACATGACCTTAGTCTGGAGATTTCTGTACTCGTGGGACATGATTCGAGTACTGAGGGAGCTGGAACTCAACACTTTATACTGGGAACTGAAGGCACACATAATCCCATGGAAAGTGTGTGAAAGTCGATTGTTCTCATGGAACATGACTTGTACTGCGGAGTAAAAGAGACTCCTCATGGTGGTCATTGAGTTCATACATGATCATGGAAAAAGAGATACATGAGCATGGTGTGTGACCATAGAGTTGATATGTAAGACCTAAGTGAATTTCGTGATAGCTAAAGTACAAATCTTTGTACTTTGAAGAGGATGGGTTGGGAATCGTCTTCCCTTACTGCTTTTAATACATACTGGCTCTACTACAAAAATCTGAAGGCCTGGCTTAGGTACTTGATCTACCATCACATACCTACATTATGTTCTACACTTGTCTGTCTTACTAAATACTTCATCTGATTCATTTTCCTTACATTCATCACATTCACACCTTCATGCTTAATTTTGAGTCAATCAACTTAAGTGTTTAGGGTGTACTGTTCAAGCCTACAGATCTAATCCCCATGAATACATAATCTGATCAAAATAGAATAATACTATCCTAACTCTACTACTGCTAAACTTTTGGGTTCAAGAATAAGTTCTCATCATTATGAATACAATCTGTACGACCTTGGAACAATAATGAATTGATGTGATACTATTTGAGTCGGTTCCTAGTCTTATAACTGACCGTAGGGACTGTCTGAGAAAGCCCTATCTTTAGGACGTTGAACTTCACTATTTCTATTACCTTGAAAGTAAGGTAAAGTGAACATGAGGGGTGCATGATATGAATCTACATAGTTTCCTTACAGAAACTTGCTATTTCATGATCTTGAGACATGAAAGAAGGGAAACAGTTCCTAAAACATCTCATAGCCTCTTGCACGTAAGTGTGGTGCACAACACGCCCATGTACAAGACTCTACATGATGCATCTTTCAGACTTCCTAGGACATTATTGAACCTTAGGATCTGATACCAAGTTTGTAATGCCCCGATTCGCTGAACCAGAATGCTACATAGTGCTCATGACCTCGAGGGACCACAAGCTAACCCATGGCTGAAATTTATACCTATAAATAACATAATATCTCATAAAATATGTGGAAAAAAGAACTGTAAGGCCATAAGGTTCAATACTGATACATATCTAAAAAATATGGTATAACAATACCAAAAAGGAACATAAATACTGAAGTCTGAAGATCTAATCCAACATCTAGTCTGATAGCCTCTAACTGAACTAAATAAGGAGTTGATAGGACATGTCCCCAACAAACTCCGACTACTGAAATAAAGTGAAAACTAAAATAGAAATAAAATCATCATGTTCTCGAAGAATGAGGACTCACGTCTAACTCTGACTGCTAATCCTGGAATCAACTGCTGATTTGGAGGTCGTGCCTCTGAACCTATGGTGTAACATAAGAGAAAGCACCATAGCACAAATGCGTCAGTACGTCTAAATGTACTGAGTATATGAGTGAGCTAGGATAAATTGAAAGGGTTATATGCATGAAAAATACTAACTAATATGAACGTGAGAGTACATACATGCATATGTAACTGTAACTGAACTCATGGAGATACGAACTACTAAGTCTGAATACTGACAACATGAGTGTCTGATAATGAGATTTTGAAAGACTAAGTTTACTGATATTGACAAGTAAATCACTAATAAGTGATGGATCTGATACTGTATTACTAAATACTAAGAGACTAATATTGCATTACTGATAAATGAATAATTATTTCTGACAGTTCGAATTATGAAGAACTGGTCTGATTAACTGTATCTAATAGTCTTGAAGCTGAGTACTGATAGCATAAGTTCTGATAACTTTTATGATTGATAAAATAAGTGACTATATCTAACAGTCCATAAATCTTAAGGAAACTATCTTAGTTTAATTCTATTTCTGAGTTGACTGTATCTGACAGTCCTGATATACTGAAATTTGAAGAACTATCTGAGTTCTTTACTGAGATTGGGTAGTTATAGCTGACAGTCCTAAAATCTGTAACTGAAACTGTGAGAAGTAGTTATCTAATCGACATGCCCCAAATATGCTATAATAACTAAGCTGGGGTCCAATCTATACAACAACTAGAGGGGTGTCAATACCGCACCACTGGTAAGGACAACTGTGAGAACCCTATACTGGCAGGTACTCAAGTGAGAACGGTGGGAACCCTAAACTGCTAGGTTAAGCCACCTTATCAACCCTAATATGATGGGTTAATATATCTCAACCTACGCTGGCTACGTAATTCAGGAACACAAGAATTGCTACTAAGAATCACACCTTGACCTGGTGGGTGAGTTCTCATCCATGGGTTTAATCTGTGCTAACCTGTACTCCCATCTGAAGGACACTGAACTGAATAACTAAGCTGAACTAAATAACTGAACTGACCTGATTAGCTGAACTGATACTAATTAACTGGACTTTTACTAGTGGTATTGTTTAGTAGAGCTAAACTAAGTTTACTGGATTCCAATAACTGACAGAATGTACTGACTTCTGGGGACTAGTTGAGAGTACTGAAGTTACTAAGATTGATTGTGAATACTGAGGTTGCTGAAGTTACTAAGCATTGAGATTACTGAGATTTCTGAGTTTTTCTGAGTCACATGACTGAATGAATTCTATAGATCATGGCTTGACTGAGAGTATCATGAAAATATGACATGGCTCTAGGCACACAACTATATTTTTCAGGTACAAGTACCCCCAGGAATCGGTGGAAGGATACTTGAGTGCACGACCATCAATAAAAATCCATAGTACATGAGTAGGGGATTTCATGAAGTACATGGTCATCATAATATCTATCCTGAATAGGAATGCTTATAATCAAGTCATAAATTTCATATTCTAATATCATGGTCATTCCGACAATATATAGTTTTCATAGAAATCGTATGGAAACCATTCAAGCATAAGGGAATGGCAATATGTAATATTTAGTTCATATTGTAATTATTTGGGGATGTTAAACTTCATATATTTATTCAATATCTCAAACATGGTCGGAAAAGCATAGATATAATTCGCATACATAATTCATATCTTCATCATCATACATGCTTCATGCTGCTACCATAGCAATACATAATAGGCATGGAAATTTATATTGAAGTGTATAGCAAACATGAAATTGTTATTTAGATATGAATTTCTAACATACTAGGCATTTTATCGAACACCTTGCATAAATTCTTTAAGGCATACGTGGATTTCATCTAATTATACATCATGAACAATCAAACTTATATTTTTCCAACTCATATGATATCATGAATTCACAAAAAAAACATATAAAGATTCCATCTTGGGAATCACCTAATATCAACAGCATGATCATCAACACCCAACAATATAGAAATCATACTTTATAAAGAAAAAGAGGGTTTTTGAGCTTTATGGATGAAAGGAATCCATAAATCAACTCACGCATACTATTATATAGCAAAACGAACAAGAATCAACATAGGTATGATCATATCACCACAATCAACGAAGCTTTTTTATTTTAAAGATTGATTCTTCAACTCCACGGATGAAAAGATTTTGTGGATGAACACTACGCATACCTTAGAAGGAAGGTTCTTGATGATTGACAACGGAATTTCCTTGGAATCGGATATTCAAGCTTGATTGTGCAACCCTAGTTGTTTTTCTCCTATGGTGCTCTTGGATGATGACCTTTGAGATTTTAATAGGGTTTGAATATAATTAGAAGCTATATATTTCGTAGGGTTAAGTCTAGGGACGTGTAAGGGGTGTTAAAATACTTAATTACCCTTGAAATAACTCAAAACGGAGTATTTTTGGCACCTCAAATTGACTTAGGCGGCGCCCAAGTTATTGCCTAAGCTAGGTTAGGCGGCGCCTAACCAATCCCTATGTCTGGGTTGGGCGGCACCTAACCAATCGCCTATCCTTATTGTCTCTCACGAAAATAGGCATAACTTTTCTCTTGGGTATTGGATTAAGGAAAAATTTGTATCGTTGGAAAGATAATTCGATTTTCTACATTTTGGAGGGTCTGAATAAGCCAAAATACGACATTAACATCGAGTTATACTCTTTTAATGATGACCCTTGCAAAATCTAACACTAAAAGTTGATGGATTCAAAAACTCTTAGCTTGTATTACCTTAAGTGACTCATATGAACATGCTTAATGTGTCATACGTTGTCTTATCGCTATTATACTAATTGTAAGTCATGCACTAAAATGCTACTCACAGGATAAGAGGTTTCATACATTGGAAAAATGGTTCGTCTCCTAGCTTAGAAACA
>JAPEIP010000060.1:301804-341257 GCA_026120095.1 Capsicum chinense
CCATCGCATCGATCAATATGTTTTTGGCTCCCAGTGGCAATTTTTAGTGAACCAACGTGGACTTGATGCGGCACGTTGGCTATCACGTTTATGCTGCGTCGTCCTGCGTGTCGATAGTCCAGTTTTTAGTAAATAAAAAGCCACATCCTCAGGGGTATTAGGGTCTTTTTCCCACCCCTATTCAGCCCTAAAACATGAGATTCAGCCGTCATTGAGCAAAATATACTTATTTTCTCTCAAATTGCTCAAAAACAAGAACCCTAGGTGATTTAATTTAATAGCCAAGGCTTAAGATTTCCACCATTGTTCTTCAGAAATTTAGCAACCAAGTTATGTCAAGTGTTCATCCAAGGGTTCTCTTCCACCCTTGGAGTTCAAGAATCCCTTTTAACTACAAGTTTATTAGTTTGATGAAGTTCATGGTTGAATTTTAATGTGTTCATAATTACCATGTTAATGGGGTTTCTAGTTCATAATTTACTACAAGATTCATGTGGAATTGATTGATATGTGTATATTATCATGCGAAACCATGTTGAAACCCTTGAAGTTGTAAATGTGCAATTGAACTATGATGTGTACATGTTGTATTAGTGTCATGTGCGTAGATAATTTGCTTCAAGTATTTGATGAATTGTTCATGAGAATTTAATAATAAAATTATATCATGTTAGCATGTATTTAAGTTCATATCATGCAAGTATTTAATAGAATGTCCCTATGAATGAATGATGATCAAGTAGTTATTTATCATGTTTCAAGATCTAGCCATGTAGTAGAATTTATGCTATCAAGTCCTGGGGGTATTCAATACCCAAAAATTTAGCCGTACCTAGAGCCATGTTCAGTCACAGGATAGTATTAGTCATGTTACTATCGGTAAAATTCTGTCAGTTAATAGAATTCAGTAGTATTCTGTCAGTCTATGCAACCTAGTGAACTCAGTTAAGTTTAGTTATATAGTACGATCATAAATAGTTCAGTCCAGCCTAGAACAATCTAGAATCCAGTCTAGTGTCTATTCAGTCAGCAGTAGGATTCAACACCGAGTGAACCCATGGATGGGGACTCACCTGCCAGTTGGAGGTATGATTTTTAGAAGTGATTTCTATGTTCCAGAACTACGTAACCAGTATAGGTTGATACATTAACCTACCAGCTAAGGGTTGATGAGGTGATTTACCTTCCAGTTGAGGGTACCACTGTTCTCGTTCAGAGCACCTGCCAGATGAGGGTAACTCATCTTGTCTTTACCCGTGGCACGGTACTTACACCCTTCCAGCTAGGATTACAGATTGGACCCTAATTAGTTTAGATAAAGGCATGTCAGTTAGATGATTACTTCCCATAGTCTCTGTCTCAAATTCAATATCAAAATAGGACTCAATTTTGTTCTACAGATTTAGGACTGTCCAATATAGTCACTTAGTTCAGTAAGGAACTCAACATAGTTCTGCAGAATATGGACCGTTAGACACAGTCATTTAGTTACCAGTAGTGCAGTATTAGTAAACTCAGATATCAGTTAATCAGTATTCAAACTCAGTATTCAGTGTTACCCCAATCTCAGTTACAGTTTACGTATTCACGCATGTACTCATATTCAATTATATTCATGTCACTCAGTAAGTGTTGTTCATGCATATGAACCCATGCATTTTAGCCTACCTCACATTGCATACCAGTATATTAAAAGTTCAGACACATACCTTTCTTTATGTTATGATATTTTATATCATAGGTTCAGACGCGCGGGCTCCCGATCATACTTAGCAGTTTAGATATCCAACTGACAAAGTTAGTGGTGAGTACTTTTAGTTCTAGGACATGATGATTATTTTAGTAGTTCAACTTATTTTAGTATTTCAGAGTTAGTTGGGGACTTGTCCCATCAAAACCATATATCAGACAGTAGAGGCTTTTCATACTAGAGTATTTTTCTTAGAAAGTTGTTTCAATTATTGGTATTTTTATTCCATATTCAGTTTATCACAGTATTGAACCTTATGGCATGTTTTCCACGCTATTTCTTTATATTTGCAGTATTACTATTTAGTCACTGCAGCAGGTACCAGTCAAGGGTTAGCTTATGGTCCTTCAGGATTATGAGTACCGTGTAGCATCTAGCTAGGTCCTCTCGACAAACATGTCTCCCACCTTAAGTTTAGAGAATCTTTCACCACCCTAGCTCATTCTGTGGCAGCCCAGAATAAACGTCCAACTACTATTTAGGCCAACCAAGTGGCCAATACTGTTGCTGCCAGTATTTGAGATTTCACTCGAATGAACCCTCCATCTTTTATTGGGTCTAAATCTGATATGAGTAAGATTGCTTAGATGGACTTATGAGGCCGTATGTTAGACCGAGACTTGGTGTGTGCAAATAAAGTGCAAAGAAGCACCTAAATAGGCACCATAATATACCATACATAGCAGTCCAAGGGCGCCTATTGAAGTATTTGACTAAGGGGTGATTTTAGACATTTCACACTTTATTTTATAACCTACGATAAATAGAATAATGTAGGATTTTAGTCATTATTTTTTGTTGAATATTAAAGTTGTAACACTTGAAACACTCTCTATTGAGAGAAAGGCCCCCATGGCCAAAACTTGTAACTAAGGAAATCAAAATTGAGAGTGGATTCACACGTGTTAAACTTACCCTTGGAAATGTTGGATGCTTGGGAGATTGAGGTTACTCTTGTGCCAACGTAAGAGTTAAGTATTTGTTGTGTGTGATGTTAAAGGTCTAAGAGTGGGATAGGCTTCTGGGTTTTTAAGATTATACCTTCAATTTGTCTAGCTATTTTTCCTTTTACCTTTTTGTAATCTAGTTTAGTGTTAGTGTTGTAGTCTTGTGTTCTTGTTGTTATTGTGAAATTCGAATCTTGTGTCTTCTTATTCATCATCTTATGTTGTTAATCTAGTTTTTTGTCTACTGATTTGGTGTAATAAATACCTTGTTATCTTCTTGTTATGGTGTTCTTGGGAAGCCGAGACTTCTCTCCAAAAGGGTTCATGGATTTCTTCCATTTTATGGACTATTTTTGGACTTATTTCGTGTTTCCGTTGTCATTCCCGTATCATTTGATATCATATCATGGATAGATCTTTTTCCTAAAAGATCAATCTTGGGCTAGTTTGTAAGAAAATTGAAAAAAAATAGTTGAAATCTAAAAATTCCTACAAAATAGCAATCTGTGCATTCTGTGTTCTTGGCCGAAAATTGTGTTCTTGTTGTGTATTAGCTAATATTTTACTTGTATTTGTTGTCTCTAATTTTTAGTTTTGTTCCTGACTAACATTTTGATTCTATATCTTAGATTTGAGCCTGAAATGCTGATGTTGTTAATGTGATCAAAGTGTGGCCGATTGTTGTTGGTATTGTTGTTGCGGGTTCGAGACTTGAACATGTGATGTGTTGTTGGTTTAAGTTTTAAACGTGTATGTTGGAGATTGTGTTGTGGAATTTAATCTTGGAAAGTTGTTGTTGTTGTTTGGGACGTCCAACTTGAACCTTAGAACTTCAAGACTCAAAGTTTGTGTTCTAGATGTTCTTCACCATCTTCATATATTATTGACAAAAAAGTGGTTGTTGATCTTAGAAGTTGAAGAAAAGAGTGTTTATTGTGTTAGTCTTGCAAGACATAGATCCAATTTTCAAGGTATAGTACTTGTGACTCAAAGACTTTTCCTACACAGTAAAGATTTTACATCACTTCTCAACCACTTTCTCATGAAACAAGAGCCCATGTTTTAAGGAAAAGTACTACAAAAGTCAAGTCTTGAAATTTGTTACTTGAAAAAAAGGCTCCAAGACTTATTCTTCCCTCTTTAAAACAAATTCCACCAATCCAAATTAAAATTGGTCAAGAATTGGACTTTGGAAAATAAAAATTGTAGAAACCGCATTCAATACGTGGCTGCCACATCATTATGTTACTGTTCACGCATCAAATTTTGGATCAAATTTCAGATTTTCTTAGTTTCTTTTTATTGTTCCGTAGTTTTGTGTGTCGGTTCCAATACTAATTGGCAAACTAGTACTCATCTATGAGATTGTTAGTTAGTCTTTGTGTTTGTTCATTCGTGTTTAGCGTTTGTTGTGTGTTTTTTTTCTCTTTTGTGAATTCGTTGTGTCTTGTTGTTTCAAGTCCGTAAACAATTTTTCTTTTGAGTCAACTCAAATAAAAATCTATTCTGGGTAAGAGTAGACTCGACCCTCAATCACTCGCAAAGTACAAGTCGACTTTCAACACTTGTGAAATCAAGTGTGAGGTAAAAATCGAGAGTGAGAGTGTGGTGATGCATTTTTAAGATAACAAGTTTGTTTGTTGTTTGTTGTTATCCTTTGCTTTAGGTACCATGGCTTCCATTAATCTCGATGCCATATTTGATTGCATCAATGATGATATTGAAGAAATCAAATGATACGTGGAAAGGCTACGCCAATTGTAACCTCAACTTATCCCACAAAATCCAACTTTCCTTGTCCAAACATCGTGTTTCGAGAGATTCCCAAAGGAAGAGGTGGGCTACCTCGACCCAAACCAAAGTAAAGAGGAGATTGAAACATCTTTGGTACTTAATAATGAACTTATAGATAGCGAAGCACTTAGTAGTTCCAAATCTGTCCGTGAGATAGATCATACTCTCTTTAGGTTTAATGCTTTGTTTGAAGATGATATAAGCACTCCTAATTAACCTAGTGGTGAAAATGATTGTATATCTTGCCTTGAAGGCTATAGTCTATATGCTAACCCACTATGGTGTGACAAGATTCATCCTAAAGATGGAAATCTCTTTTTGGAAGATGATAGTACTCTTATGGGCAAGGAATGTGTAGTCTCAGAAATGAGTACTCTTGGTGTTCATGATGAGCAATTTATTCTTAAATGTAGTTCACTACATGGGCATGTTAATGAAGTGCTTAAAAATTCTCAAGTTAGTGATGGTGTCTATAGAATTGACTCTTGATAATACGCATGACTCTTTGAACATCTTGTGTGGTAAAAGCTTTGCTATTTGTTTTGTTCATAGAGATCATGTGTATGAAAATGTTTTTTTGTGTGAATATGGGAATGACATTCTAGAGGAAGAAAGGGCTAGCCTCATCTTAGGCCCTTGGCTAATTATTCCATTTGATCCCGGTACCATCTTAGGGTGGGAAAGGGTAACTCTCGGCCTCATTTTGTTTTTGTATTTATCTGTTCCAATTCCTTTGTCATATTTGTACTAATATTTTCATGTTTAATACAAAGGACCGGTGCATATATTTCAAATTTGTTCCCCCTCGGCATGGAATATTAATATGTTTACTTTTGCTAACTCTAACCCTCGTGTCAAGAGGATGTGTGCTTTTTTGTCTTCTCTTAATTTTGCAAGGTATGCATTCGAGTTTGATTCCTTTTCAAGAAGGGGAGGATGATACGAGTAAGATCACATAGATGGACTTATGAGGGAGTATGTTAGACCCAAAACTTGGTGTGTGCAAATAAAGTGCAAAGGGGCACCTAAATGGACACCAAAACTGTCCATACATAGCACTCCAAGGGCGCCTATTGAAGCATTTGACTAAGGGGTCATTTTGGACATTTCACACTTTATTTTGTAACTTACTATAAATAGAATAATGTAGGGTTTTAGTCATTAGTTTTTGTTGAATATTGAAGTTGCAACACTTGAAACTCTCTCTCTCTTGTGAGAAAGGCCTTTATGGCCGAAACTTGTAACTAGGGAAATCAACATTGACTGATGATTAACTCGTATTGGACTCAATCTTGGAAACGTTGGATGATTGGGAGATCAAGGTCACTCTTATGCCAATGTAAGAGTTAGCTATTTGTTGTGCGTGATGTTAATGGTCCAAGAATGGAATAGGCTTTTGGTTTTTTAAGATTATACCTTTAATTTGTCTAGCTATTTATCCTTTTACCTTCTTGTAATCTTGTTTAGTGTTTGTGTTGTAATCTTGTGTTCTTGTTGTTATTCTCAAATCCGAATATTGTGTCTTCTTGTTCATCATCTTATGTTGTTAATCTAGTTTATTGTTTGCTGATTTGGTGTAATAAATACCTTGTTATCTTCTTGTTATGGTGTTCTTAGGAAGCCAAGACTTGTCTCCAAAAGGGTTAACAGATTTCTTCCATTTTGTGGACTATTTTTGGACTTTTTCATGTTTTCGTTGTCATTCCCATATAAAAATCAGATGAGGACCCTCAGGAATTACTTCATCAGGTGTAGAAAGTTACAAATATAATGGAAGTGACTGCTGTTGAGATTGATGAGCTAGCCGTATATCAGTTATAGGAAGTTGGACTCTCATGGTTTAAACAATGGAAAGGGCCACAGATGCAGGACCCATAAAATGGGTGAAGTTTGCCACTACTTTTCATGATAGGTTCTTCCCATTATAGTTGAGGGAAGCAAAGGTTTTGGAGTTTATAAATATGAAGTAGTGCAACATCACAGTGAAAGAGTATTCTCTCATGTTTACTCAATTAGGCAGATACGCTCCTTATGTGGTAGCAGATAGCAGATCTAAGATAAGTAAGTATGTGTCTAGTGTGTCTAATAGTATGGCTAATGAGTATAAGACCGCAATGTTGATTAAGGAGATGAACATATCCAAACTCAGAAGATAGAGGAGGCTAAAAATAGAGAGAAAGAAAGGGAGAATAAGAGATCAAGAATAGGTAGTTTCAACTTTGCTCAGCCTAAGTCAAAGGGTAAGAATCGTTCTCAGTTCCACTCAAAATCCTCAGTTCCAGCTCCATCCTCAGTCAGTGCTCCAGTGTCAAAATTTAGAGATGGCAATACAGATAGGGCACCATTCCCTAAACCCCAGGGTAGTTTCAATAATGCTCGAACCAATTCTCTCTATCAGAAATATGATAGAAATCACCAAGGTATCTGTAGTGCGGGCAGTGATGTGTGTATCGGGTATGGAAAACTAGCCCACAAAGTTAGAGATTATCCCTAGTTAGGTTCTCAAGGTGATACAAGTATGATCATGACCTTGGACACTTTTTGTGTATTTTGAAGATCACCTAAAAGGGTGTACAAGTCCAAGTTTAAAGAAGGCCCGAACCCGCCCCTAAAGTGGACTTAGTGGAAGGTTTGGAGCCCGTTAATTAAAGGGCCTTTTAGTCTTTTGCCTCTTATTTTGTAATGTAATATAAATGAAACATTATGAAGTTTCTAGTTCTTTTGTTGTTGAATGTTAAAGAAAGAACCATCTCTTAGAGTGAGAGAGAGTCCAATCGTAACTAGGGCATATACAAGTGTGGAATCACTTGTGTGTTATATTTAGCTTGATACCTTGGTGATTGGGTGGTGGAAAACTCTCTTATGTCAAGTATAAGAGTTAGATCTTTGTTGAGTATGGTGTTAAGGGTCCAAGAGTAGAAGATTCTCTTGGGTTATTAAGATTACACCAACCATTGGTCTATCTTTCTATCCTTTGTTTTGTTATAATCGTTATTTCTTTTTCTTGTTAACATAACCTTCAGGTGTTGTTATTGTTACCTCATTATTGTTGTTGATATTTTGTTGTTAAATCTAGTTTGATTGTTGTTTTAGGGCTGAAACTAACCCTTATATGTCGTTCTTGTTGTTGTTATAGTGAATCCGAGAGTGGTCACCAAATAAGTCCACGGATTCTTCAAACTAGTAGACTAATTTGGTGTTTGATTTGTGTGTCCTTGTTCTTCTTGTATTATTTGGTATTAGATAAAGGTTTGACTTTTTTCCAACAATATAACTCATGATATGTGCACCAATATTTTCTCACTATGTTCTATCCTATGAACTCATGTTGTATTGTGTTTTTGCCCGAATGACTCTCTACTTATGAAACAAACACTTGATATATATAACACTTAGTGTCTATTTTATCGTATCTTAATTTTATGTCCCTCATTAAGCAGTGCAATAAGTATAAGTTATGGTCTAATAGTGTTACTTCCATTCATGACATTTATGCTCGGGTCCCTTAATGACCCTCCATATAATAGTATGATGGTGGCTATGGAAGCATGGTGATGAGTTAGGTAGGGGAGTAGATGTTCTTAAAGGTGAAAAATTTGATGTGAATTCTCAAGCCAAGGTTATAGGTGAAAGGGAAAAGAAGGAGATGAACTCTTTTTGTGTGAAATAGCTAAGAAGGAGGAATTTTGTGAAAATATTTGTGAGAGTGATTGAAATTATTGGTCTTAGTGGGGAGATCCATGTAGTGGGTGTAGAAATGATTAAGACTGAATATTGTGGTTGTTAAAAATGCAAACCTTTGTGCTATGTGGTTAGTACTCTCTAAATTAGATCTCGAGTGTGTTTGATGGTAGTGATAAGGTGAAGAAATATTCTTTAAGGGATGTAAAGTACAGGGTCCCGTAGCTTAAGTAAGCAGCTTTTTACTCCGAGTTAGGCCTCAACATAGCATTACTAAGTAGAAGGACTCAAATTGTTGTGGTTATAAATGTGATTGTAGAGTTATAAGTAGGCGAGTGTGAAGTATGCTATCTATTGTTTGGGGTCTAGATGATTAGTACCTCTAAGTTTTAGTCTATTAGTGGTACTTTGTAAGGTAGAGAATGCTTCTAATCCTATCTTTCGCGATTAGTGCCAATATAAATCAGGTCAATGATCATCAAATAAACTCCTTCCGTATGTTGTGATGATTATGATTCATAGAACTCATGTGCAATATCATCCCTATGTAAAGTCTCATTATCCTATGTTCGTGCTTTCACGTTTCAATAGGGGTTATTATGAAGCTCGTTTGAGGCCTTTACATATTTCATTGAGAAAAATATACAAAGGGAGGTTTCGTTCTTTATTCTACACTTTTAGAGTTTCAACAAATCCCAACCCATCATTTGAGGACGAATGATCCCAAGGGGGAGATAATGTAATGCCCCATCTTTTTGAGCTAGAAATCGGACCATCGTTCCTATGTGTGTAAACTCTTATTCCATGGTTTACATTTAAATTCATTTGTCATGATCTTTCTCCTAGTGTATGAAGTGAGTATGAGGTTTAGAGTGTTCATAGAAATCACTTACAGCAAATTGAGCTAAGAATCTTTAATACACCCAAAGTTTGATATTCGATTCTAGAAGGGTCCACTTTGAATGTGTATAACTTTTGATACACGTAGAATTTTGCATCTTTAGACCCGCCAAATTGTATATAATTAAATTAACTTTTCAATGATACCAATTTCACCTAAATTTAATTACAGAGCGAAAAGTTATTACACTTTCTATGTGAGGTAGTAAGGCGATGCAATAGTAGCGCGACATGTTGCCCAATGCATTAGAGAGCTATTTCACACACTAAATCAGTTTCTAATGGGTCTATGGACATTTTGGTTACTTCCTTAACCCAAATTCCATCCATAACATAAAATTTCAGCCCCAAGGAGCATCAGTTGCCTCTTAAATCAATTTTCTCTCAAAAGAAAAACCCTAGCCACCTCTCCAAGAACAAGATTCAATTTTTCTTCCCAAAGATCAAGAATTCAAGCTTTCAAATTCAAGATTCTCAATAAAGGTTTTGATATTATGTTTTCAATCTTCAAACTAATCACTATAAGGTACGTGGGTTTTTCCTAAAACTACATGGGCATGGTGAAATTGTTTTAATGATTAATAAATATTTATAAATCATGAATTTACAAAGGGGTTTGGATTTATAATTACAATTATGCATTATCAAACCTTATTGATGATAAATTTTTGGTCTTTATGCCTTTCCCCCTTAAATTCGATTTTGTTCATATATGTTCATATGTCGGTTGAATGTTTGAAACTTGATTTGACAACACCAAGATTTATACTCCCTCTCTCATTATGAATTATTCGACTGGATATTGAGAAGCATGACATAAATGTCTTTACTATTATTTGTTGACTTGGTTTTGATGATGACTTGAAGAGAGGGTGTTTTTATTTTTTGCATAAATAAAAGTGATGATTTTAAATAGAAGTCAATGATTTGTTATAAGATACTTGACCATCATTTGTTTCTGAATTGAATTGAGAATCCTTAACTCTATTTTCATGAATTTCACTATACTTATCCTCTTATATTGTTTGACTAGTTTGGTGGTCTGGAAATAATATTTTGAATGAAAAGACTGTAACATGATATCGTATGGCTTAGAAATATGACTTGTAAGTTTTGGTATGATGATACCAATACAGATAATGCCATGGTAACATAAAACAGAATAGAATGCAGATTTTCAGTCAGATTTCCAAATTTTGAATTCAGAAAAATGCATGTTTATAAAAGGTTAAAAATGGGCTTAAAGTGAGTTATATGGTTACCCGAAGAAAGTACGAGTTGAAATACTCAATGCTAGAAATCATGATTTGCCGAAATGGGATTATGGTAATATGCTGTGTCGTCTTGTCTACCTTGATTTATGTCATCCCACTTTGGGACTATAGTTAGGAGCCATGCTTTGTGGTCTTGTGCACTACCATGACATATTGATTTGATTGGGGATCATGGCCCCATGCTGTGTGGTCTTGCGTGTCTCCTCACACTGATACTCCAATCCTGATGGCAACCTTTGACTGGATTCTTGGCCACCGAGTCAAGGGTGGATTCCATATAGCCCGTGGAATTACAGATTGTAGGGTGTACCATCTAGTTCAAAAGTAACATAAAAAGTGGTTTATGATTTGAAAGAAATGTTTCAAGGTCTTTAAAGTATGACCATATGTTTTTATATATTATATGTAAAATGTTTTATGAATTGCTCTCACTTATGTTATATATAAATACATTATTTTGGATTACTCTGCATACCATTACATATGTATGGACCCTCTATCTCTTAGGATCTGAGGTACAGTCCCACAGTCCCATCTAGTAGTAGATCCTTGTGTGCCAGAAGTTGTAGTTGGTGAGCCCTCACATATGCTGGATGGCCTAATCTATATGTCATGGTTATTTTATTTTGATTCATGGTCCGACTTGGGGCATTTTCCCAGTCTTCAGACGGATGTTACTTTTAGTTAGTAGAAATTTCATAGACTAGTGTTAGATGGTTTTGATCTTTATGAACTCATTTCGGTATAGAGCAGTTGAAATAAAAGTTGACCATGGTTCCCTATTGTTTTATATTTCCACATTTTCCTTCTTATAATATGAAAGTGTGTATGATTTCCAGATAGATAAGGGCGCTCGGGCCTTCATGGTTCAGGATCTCCATCACGGCCACCTTGATTTGGATCGTAACAATGACCTATCAATATAAGATATCCTATAGATGATTATATAAATATATCTATATTATGCCTCTAATATGTGAGATACCTAAATATGATTACCAATATGAATTTCGGATATGTATATGGGCCTAAGGCCATAATTATGATTTTGTAACTATTCTATATAAATTAATTAGCTAATAGGTGTGTCATGATAATGATTGAATATCCGAGAAGTATTTATCGTTGTAAAGGATACAATTACAGTTTATGAATACATACATGTTTGTATATACATATCTCCGGTAGGGGATGGAAGAAGCGGCGGTATGTTTCTTATGACTTTATGAATTGGATACTGGTGATGACATGCATAGATTTGGTACATTCATGAGTATTATATATTGATGTGATTGTAGCTGAAATATGATCTTACGATTGTTTTGCCTAATTAACGAATAGGCTATATGGTAACTAGTTGTCTATTAGGGGACTATAGGACTTGATGGCTAGGATTCTAATATATTAGTTAATGAATCTTACTTTGTTGAAACATGGTAGCTAGCGATGGTTAATGTGTGACTTATGGTGACGTCGGGTGTAGCCTATTTGAAGATTAGTTGGTATTGATGACTTAGTTTGTGATGTTGATTAGTCGATAAACAAGGAGTTGTGTGTTAATAGAACAAGATAATAAGAGATATTGGTAATAAGAAGTGACTAGTTAATAACTTTAAATAGTTGCTAATGGTTAACTACTGAATAGTTAAGCAAGAATTAGTTGGTAAACGATGGTTAGATAATGAATGGTGTTAGTTAATAAAAAACGGTTAGATAACAAATAGTAATGTGTTATCTAGTAATAATTAACGAATATAGGATGATTAGTTGATAATAATGATTGGTTGATAAATAGCTGTTTTTATCTAGCGATGAACCTTGACTAGATGTTAGATGTTGACTATTAAATAAATAGTGGTTAGTTGCTATCCCATGAATAAGGATTATATGAAGGACAATGTTTAGGCTAATAACTAGGCGTTATGTGATGACTAGAAAACTATTGATTCTATTATAATAAGAGTTGGTTAGCTAATAACAAGTAGTTGGGAAGTATTGACTAGATATATATTCTATGGTGATATGACTATTTTTTTGAGTATTTCTGTGTATGTTATTCGGTAATGACTATTATAAAGATATGTTGATACCCGACAAGGACGGAGGATACTGTTATGATGGTATTGATACCCGACAAAGTCGGAGGATATATTTATTATATGTTGATACCCGGCAAGGTCGGAAGATACTATTGATAATGTATTGATATCAGGTAAGGTCAGAGGTTGATTACGATGATGATGGTCCTGATGAGAACAGTTATGAAAAGTTGGTATATTGATCGTGTACTTTGCATTCATTCTTGCATGCGCATCACCTATTATCAATATGCACCTGTATTTATTAGCCAGTATAGAAAGGTTGCATATACATTAGTGAAGAATATGCCATGTGTTGTTGTATGCTGATTGAACCTTCTGAGTCTGGGATGGTAGTGGTACGCATAAGGTAGGCTAGGTATTTAGTTGTCCATAAGATGAGTACTAGGGAGATTGCATCTGTGAAGGTCTAGTAGAGGAATAGTCCCATTAAGGAGGCCCCTTGGGAGACCAAAGCAGACATGAGTAGAAAGTATCCATATCTTTTTGTGGATTCAGCTCGTTCCTTATTTTCCCATCTTGTCTTGAGTTTCTGTTCCGGGGACAAACGATTGTTTAATTGGTATCTGATGTAATAACCCTCCAGGTCATTTGTGAAATCTTCTTACCTTTACTATTTTAGCTCTCCCCATAGTTTATGTACGTGGATTATAACTTACGGGATGAGTAGGATCAATTCTCGAGGTTCCAAATAAATTTTGAGAAGTTATTAAAAGTTTGGGGTATTTTTAAATAATTTGTATAATTAGTGGTTAATGAGTCAAAACCCAAAACTTTCCCTTCTTACGTAATCCATGATCAGATTAGTTGAAGTTTAGATTTAACTAATTAAAACATAATAGGAAAAAAAATGAAAACAGACAGTAGAAAGGGAAAACTACTGCGACGTAAATGACTTTGAAGCATCACCAGGTGAGTGTACGAGTTACTTTCTATGAAATTATTTTTAATTGTTTGGATTGAAAAAGTTATTTTCCTAGTTATGACTATAAAGACATGAGTCAGTAAGAAAAATTGTTTTAACAGTTGCTAAATATGGGTGAAACTGCATGCGGTGGTTATACAAATTGCATAAAGCAAAGGAAAATAATTTTGTCATTTAGTAATGATGACATATTCCTAATTTTCATTAATAACATAAAGGGAGTGAGGCTATGTTGTTCCAGGGAATCTAAAAGTGATGTAGCCACTGTTCTTCATTACTTTTAAAGAGAGAATTTTTTGTGTGGAATCAATTATCACTTTTGGATAAGTTAGGCTTTAGGTCAAGATTTTTAGAGCGATAATTTGTAAAAAAAATGTGTTATTAGATTCGTTCTAATGGGAATTATATATTTGAACAGATTTGAAATATTTGGAAGCTTTACAGAAGGGCAAAGCCCTTGCAAGGTAGCTTGCATTTGGTTTTTTCGATTGAGGTAGGTTACAATTTAATTGGACTTTAGACTTGATTTAATGGTGTGTATGCTCCTAAATTAGATACTTGTTGATTGGTATACGGACATGCTTGAAATTGATGATGTTTGGATTGTTGAGGCGTGTATATATGATTATTGAAAATTTACTTGATGGAATTATCTGATGACTTTAAGTGTACTTTTAATCTTGGTACATCGTAGTATATGCTGTGAGGTAGTGTAAATTTGATTTTGATAATGTGTGTATATGTTGGATCAGCTACCACATTGGTACGGGTACGTATATATTGGATGGGGTACCACACCGATACAAGTATGTATATGTTGGATTAGGTACCACGCCGGCACAGGTATGTATATGTTAGATCAGGTACCACGCCGGTATAGATATGCATATATTAGATTGAGTACCATACTGATACGGGTACGTATATGTTGGATTGGGTAACACGCTGGTATGGGTACATATATGTTGGATCGGGTACTACGCAGGTACGTGTATGTATATGTTGGATCAGGTACCACGTTGCTACGGGAATGTATATGTTGGATCGGGTACCACGTCGATACGGATATGTATATGTTGGATCAGGTACCATGCTGGTATGGGTATGTATATGTTGGTTCAGGTACCATACCGGTATGGGTATGTATATGTTGGATGGGGTACCACACCGGTACGAGTATGTATAAGTTGGATTGGGTACCACGCTGGTACGGGTATGTATATATTGAATTGGGTACCACACCGGTACAGGTATGTATATGTTGGATCGTGTAACACACCGGTATGGATATATATATATAGTGGATCGGGTACCACACCGGTACGGTACATTAACATAGATTGTTCCCTATAGGTCATGACTATTTGGGAAAAAATAAGTCCCATAGCATGTGTGTACATATTTGTGTTGATGTTGTGGATGTTTACAGTACGGTTGATACTCTTGATTGTTATGTGACTTGTTTGTGTGTACTATTTGACCTGTTGGTGTTGTATTGTTGATTTATTGAATATTTGTTATGTGACAATGCCTGTCTACTTGTTATTTGATTTATGTTGTGTACATGCTATTAAATTGAGTTGGCCTATGATACCTATCAGTACATAGTGGTTTGTACTGATACTACCCTGTACTCTTCTTTTGTTGAGTGTAGAAAGTGTTCTAGAGGCTCATACATGATCTCACCTCTAGAGTTTCATAATAGCTCTTGATCCATGGCTGAGCACTGCGTCTTCAGGCTTTCATGGGTCATCTTTTTTGTTCTTTTCCATCTTTCGGGCAATGAAAAGTTCATTATTTACTTTATTTTTGGACATCTCTTTAGACCTGATCTTTGTTAGTAGTTCTTGTACGATGACTTTAAAGTCTTGGGGATTTTAGAAAGTGGTTTGTTTGACTTCTGCATTAATAATGATTAGTCCTAGATTATTATTATTATGTTGATTTATAATAATATCATCTTAATATTGATTAAGTGATTGGGTAATGGTTCGGTTTAGATGGTTCTCCTATGGGAAGATTAGTGTGCGTGCCACTCATGGCCTTTTGGGTCCTGTCACATAGGCACTTACTAGTGATAGGTGATTCACATGCAAGAATGAATTTAAGGTACACATTCAACATCAGAATCTCATCATTTTCACCATCATATCATCTTAATCAACCTTCGTCCTTCCCGGGTATCAACATATTAACAAAATATTCTCCAAACATGAACCAATTATATATATACCACAACAGTATCCTCCATACTCAAATTGGGTATGTATATTATCACTACAATATCCTCCGTACTCAAACCGGGTATATATATCCTCATAATAGTATCCCCCGGACTCAAAACAGGTATACATATCATTAGAACAGTATCCTCTGAACTCGAACTGGGTATATATATCATCATAACAATATCCTCTGGACTCGAATCGGGTATATATATCATCACAACAGTATCCTCTGGACTCAAACTGAGTCTATATAGATAGCATCACAGTAGTATCCTCCAGACTCAAAAAAAATATATATCATCATAATTATTGATACATATATATAGATATATAATAGATGCGCGGACACAAGAGCCATGGCTAAAAGATTGTAAATAATAATGCTAAGTCATGGACCAAAATCTATCACAATCAAATCTTTAAAAAAACATTCTTAACCTTTTGTATACATATAAATATTCCATTTAATTAGTCAATTATTATATTAAAGATATCCGTTGTTAAGGTGAAATAAGGTTTTAACCCTTATTTAGAAAAGGAGTGATAAGGTTGTATTCTAGCTAAGATCACATCAATACCGATATAATAATAATGAATGCACTAAATCTATGCATGCCATCACCAATATTTAGTCAATAAAATCGTAGGCAACATAAACACATGTGTCTATATTCTACAACCGTTTCCTTTACGAGGATAAATAATTCTCGGATATTCAACCAATATCATAAATTGACCCTCAGCCCAATAATATATTTGGAATAATTATGACATCATAATCACAGCCTTAGGCCCATACACATATCCAGAAATCATATCGACAATTATATTTATAAGTTGTAGCATATCTTTAATCATCTCATATGTAGGAGGCGTATCACCTCTATTAGACATCTCATATCTATAGGTCATATATTATGACCAAGAGAAAAATCATCTCTATAGACCAAGTACCATAACTAAGAGAAAAATACATCTCTATGAGACAAATATCATAACTAAGAAGAAAATCCATCTCAATGGGCCAAATATCATAATTAAGAAGGAAATGCATCTTTATGGGCCAAATATCATACCTAAGAGGAAAATGTATCTCTATGGGACAAATATCATAACTAAGAGAAAATAACATCTTTGTAGGCATCTCTATAGTCCATGGATCATAATCTGGTGAAAATCATCACAATTTATCAACTCACCAAGTAAATCTCATAAATAAGGCTTAGTAGTCTCAACTAGGCCTATTATCCGCAACAAAGCCCACAAGACGTAACACAAGTCTTGGCCTAAATGGGCTGAATGATCCCACTTCTAATCGTCAATCTCCATATTTAGGCAAACTATGCCCAAAACTAGGCTAAGGTATCTAGTTCAACTTCTAGATGTCAAGTAAGCCATAACCAATCCTAGAATAGGAAATTCATCTCAATGGGCCAATATCATAATTAAGAAGGAAATGCATCTTTATGGGCCAAATATCATACCTAAGAGGAAACAGTATCTCTATGGGAAAAATATCATAACTAAGAGAAAATAACATCTCTGTAGGCATCTCTATAGTCTGTTGATCATAATCGGGTGAAAATCATCACAATTTATCAACTCACCAAGTAAATCTCATAAATAAGGTTTATTAGTCTCAACTAGGCCAATTATCCGCAACTAAGCCCACAAGAGCTAACACAAGTCTTGGCCTAAATGGGCTGGATGATCCCACTTCTAATCCTCAATCTCCATATTTAGGCAAACTATGCCCAAAACTAGGCTAAGGTATCTAGTTCAACTTCTAGATGTCAAGTAAGCCATAACCAATCCTAGAATAGGAAATTCAGCTAGAAATATGCACAATTATGTCAATTCTACTCCAAGATACATCAAGATCACTACACTAGCCGAACTATTGTCAATCACACTAACCATGATTTCAACACTTGAATCACATCCCAAACCTAGCATCATAACACTTCTATACTATAAACTAATTCAATCTAGAGAGAAGGCAATAGAATTCTAAATGGGTCATAATCATACTACCTTACGGGTCCAAAACCCTTATCCAATCCTCAAACATCAATAAGCAAGTCTAAGTTATTCTTCTCATAATTAACCTTAACATTCAAATTCACATGGAATATATAACACACATCATCTTCGAAGAAGAGTAGGTACAAGCCTACCTTAAGGCTGAACCGTAAAACTTCAAATCATTCACCACATGCCCATCTTCACTTCACAATCCTAAAAATGCCATTACACTATAAAAATTATAATCTATTCACTAATATGAGTCAAACGATACTCATATTGCACTATTATGCTTCGAGTCGGATGCCAAAAATCCTAAGTGGGTCCCACTTACAAAAATATGTTTTCGAGGTCAACCTGATGTTCATACACGAACAAGAAATCAAAATCCTACAAAATGAGAGAAAATCAAGCAATCTTTGGTCTAAAATCAAACCCTTTGTGAAATTTAGATCTTTGATAAAAAACCAAGATATTCATCAATAAAGTGATGAAATCGTACCTCAATACAGATAAAAATCTTGATAAAAGATGTTTACAAAGCTCCCTAGACACCCAGAAGACTCAATTTTGAGTTATTATACCCATTTAGGGTTTTAGGCTCTCAAACCTAAAGGAAAAATCCCAAAATTCGTGACCTTGGGGTCTATTTATAGACCCCCAATAAAGATACGCGGTATCCCCACGACAAAAAAGTCAAAAACTTGTTTCGACCCTTTAGAACTCATTTGAAACCCAAATAACATGATCCAATAGTGAAATTTGTGTGTAAACCAGATTTCAAATCCATTAGAATCATCAAAGATTTTATCTGAGATCGTTTAGTTAAAAAGTGAGGCCTACACCTATAGTTTCATTTTTCATAAAACTCAATAGCCCAAAGTAAGTTTGAAAGCCTTGGGACCTAAACCAAGGGTTCTCCTAGCCTAAAATTAATTTTTCGAATGTGATGGAGAAGTTGGATTTTCAATATGAGGTTGTTTCGATCAAATGTGGATCCCACACCCGTATTTCAATATGAGCTCTGGTATATTGGGACCCAAACAAATGGTCTACCTGGAATAAAATCAATATTCTAGATCTGCTGGCATAGTCAGAATTTGCATCTGAGATCATTTTATCAAAGTTTTTGCCCAGTGACCATTTTAAACTAGTGAAGACCTCAAAATAGGGAATTGACTCTAAAACCAAATGAACTACCCAGTAATCAAAAAGTTGGTACCAGAAAGTCATAAATGATTTGGGGTAGCTATGGAGAAGTTCAAACTGCGTAGATAGAAGAAATAAAAAAAATAACCAGAATGTTCATTACAATCTCTATCTCTAAAAACACTTTTATCCCTAAAAGTTAACGAATAGAAATAAACTCAAAATCACGAAGGGATGAGGTACTAGGCTTACATGCTTTGAGCATGACTTCCTAGATAACATCAGCGAAAAAAAATGCTTCTAAAGGATTTTTTCACTGGTAACCCTTTTTATACCAACAAACTCAATTTACTCCAAAATAGCCAAAACTCAACTTCAAAGCTAACTGGCCTCCAGTTTAACCAAAAAGGATGATGCATTTATATCTAAACCATAACACGCTGATACCATCTCTAAATCCGTAGAAATCAAATAAAGGCTTATCCAAGCCAAAAGCAACCCAAGACATGAGTCATGGCACTGAATCTAAATCCTTATATAACCTTCTTTTATCATTCTGCACTTACTATCTACTCTGAACCAGAAGGAAAATCGCCTGAGTCCTGTTTGTGCAAGCTTACCACAAGGGACTCGAAGAACTGAAGTTGACTAATTAAAATTCCAAATGGAAAACATAAGAATAAGCTCATTAGGTGCTATCTGGGCACATAAATAAAGATAATCAAGGAATGCAATCTATCCCAATATTACAACTAGTTTGGATGATGTCCTATAAACCAAGAAAGAAGCTATACTTAATCCAACTCTAGTATACTTCTCCCACTAAGTATATCATCTAAAATTCCCAAAGAAAATTGGAAACTCGAGGTCAAGCAAAAAGAACCAATAATGGGTCCATGGGCTATGATCTGACATTTATCAACTATACTCTATCCAAAGTCGAGAAGACCGAATAGGCAACCATAGAGAAATGCAACTTTAGCTTACAACTAATCAATCTAACACTCTATCTCGACAAAGAATCGCCATAGACACCTATCATCAAGGAGAAACACTCTACCAAACCTTATTAGGTAGAAGAAACAATGAAATAGGGATTTCCTTAATCTACCCTAGCAGAAAAGCCATAAATTAGTCTAACCATAAATCACATCATTGAGGAAGAAAATACCAGTCTCAAATTCAAGGTCGATGTCAAAACCACCACCAGAAAAATAATTTCCAATTGCCAACTTAAGAAGCAATCATAGACAAGACCATATTTCTTCATTTCCCTAGCTCCACAGGTGTCAAAAATTGCATCACAATGAGAAAGCATAATCCCTTATCCATACTAATAACAAGGGAAACCTATCACAATGGAACTAACCCAACATATATATGAGTTGAATCCACAATATCTCAATCATAATATCAAAATCACTATCATGCATGAAATATCCACAAGGTAAGAATGAATCCAAAATTGGCCAGGCTAAAAAAGGCTATGTGGGAAAGAATAGTCGATACAAAAGCCTTCACAACCTAGAGGAAAGTCTTAGAATCTCTGTCATGACCCAAACTAGGGCCTGGTCATAACGAAAATCCTGAACCATGAAGGCTTAGAACGCCCTTCTCTATCTGGTAATCATGCATAATATTCATATAATAAAAAAAATATAAAAACATAATCTGCTACGGAAACATGGTCAACTCTAAATTTAACATAAGTATGGAAACATGTAAATCAACTACATCTAAATAACATCTGACTTAGTTTGCGAAATCTCTACTACATGAAAATCTGAAAACTGTCTGAATCTGGGACAAGGCCCCCCAGTAGACCAATATTGAAATAAGTGAAATAATCTGAAACAATAGGCCTCCTAGAATAGAGAAGGCTTACGACTGCATAATCTGATAATCTATTTGAATTATCTACTGCTTATGTGGACCCCTAGACGGAGTCTCAAAACCTGAGAGGTAGGGGTCAATATAGATGTACTGGTACGCAGAGCATATCCAAAATAATTATTTTTTATTAAACATATAAGAAAGCAATTTAAAATAGTTCATAAGTATATCATATAGAAAGAATTAACATGGGCATTTTAAAGACTCTGTAAAAATCATCTCAACTCTAAGAAATCTATGTTACTTCTGTGCTAGGTGGTACACCCTACAACTCTAAAAAATTCCATGGGCTATATGGAAACTACCATTAACTCGGCAGCTAAGCGCCCAAACCATGTGTTCTGCAAGTGTTAGACTCTCTGAATCTACTACGCCACACGGCCGTCACCAGTATACAATAATAATCTACCCGTATCAATAAATATGGTTTCAGGCTAAGACTTGCTTGAACTAGAGCCTTCTTCGGGTAACTACCTAACCCTCTTTAAGCCCCTTTTTAAAATTCTATCAAAACATGCAGTCTCTAAAAACATACTTTGAAAACATGCTCTAAAGACATATTCTAAAAACACTCTGAAAACATACTCTCTTTTGGCATAAATACATATGGTATTGTCATACCATTGACTTGCAAGTCATATCTCTGAGCCATTGTTAGCTATCATAAATATCTATTTTCAAAACATAAGTTTTGGGACCACCATTTCTATAATTCAACTCAAAGAATATCTTTCTCAAACCTCATGTAAACACATACAAGGAACACATCTTTGTCAAGCATTTCAATAGTACAAGGTGGTCATGTCAAAGTTCTCAATTCACATACAATTCTTTCTGTTAAACACAGGAACACATTTATATTAAGAAACACCCTCTCAACAATTTCAAATCATGCTCAAATGCTATAATATTGCGAAAACATCTTTCAAATCATAAAACCATAATCTTTAATTTAATACACGACAGGTAGTTCTTAATTTATGCTCTCAACAATCTTAAATCTCAAATTTCATACATATACGTATACATATAAATCAATTTAGGGGATAGGACGACAAGGTCAAAACAATAGTAACATTAAAACATTTGGAGTACGTAATTTAGAGCATAGATTCGAAAATGCCTTTGAAATTCATGCATAAAATCTTTAAAATTATGCTCTAATGGTTTTAAGCCCATGTATTTTTTTGGATAAACCCCACATAACTCTATCTAGAGATTTAATGGATGCTACATGACACCCACGACTTGCAGATTCCAAATCTTCAATTTGTTTTGAAAACCCATGATTGAATCTTAATTTATTTGGATTATCAATATGGAACCCTAGAGAGTATTCTTGAATCTTTTGGGTGAATGTATGAGTAATATGCTCAATTGGGGTTGAAATCTCGTGTTTGGAATGATAAGGATATGGAAAAACTACCCAATATACCCTTAATGAGCCCGGTATTAAAATATAACTGGGAGCCCGATTTCATGAGCCACCGCGATGCGCCACTATCATGGTGGCTCATTAGAATTTGATGAATGGGAATTTGGCCCACTCCACAACGCACCACCATTGCAGAGTCCCACTAAAAATTGACCATCATCATTTGCACCCTCTCCGCAATGTGCCATGGATAGGAATTATGGTGTTTTACGACTAGGACTTAAATTAACCATAACTCCTTCATCAAGTGTCTGTTTTGGATGAATCTTATGTTGACAGAAAACTTATTCAATCATCTACGTAATGAAAACTTGAAATCTAAGGTGTTTCATAGGGAAAATAAGTATAAATCATTCTAGAAGTCAATGCTTGATATTTTAGGGACAAAATTTAGCTAAGAAAAACTTTGGGGCATTACAATATCCCCTCCTTGGGATCATTCATCCGCGAATGTTGATGCGGGATATAGACAAGTGTAATTTCAAGCATACTAAGGCATAGAAAGAAAAAGGCAAGAATTGTACCTTCCATAACATCATCCATTAGATTAAAAAAGTTTGGGTATCAAGCTCTCATGTGAACTTCTGATTCCCAAGTTGCTTCTTTAATTTTTTGATTTTTCCACAACACTGTTTCTCAGTCTTCTAACTTGGCAACTAAAATTTCTACAGGCTCTTCTTAATAGGATAAGAAGTCTGTCACTTTGATTTCTTCGACAGGTAATACTAAAGAATAGTCTCCAATACATTTTTTCAACATAGATATATAAAATTCCAGATGAACCAAACCCAAACTAACTGGAAATTCTAACTCATAAACAACTTCACCTATCCTTCTCACAATCTGATATGGTCCTATATAGTGAGGACTCAGCTTACCTTTCTTCCCAAATTGCATGAATTTCTTCATAGGACAAACTTTGAGAAACACCTAATCTCCAACCTCAAACTCTAGATATCTTCTCCTAACATCGGCGTAGGACTTCTGATGACTCAGAGCTATATTAAGTCATTCTCTAATGACTTTTACATCCTCTATTGCCTGATGAACAAGATTATGCCCAAATATCAGTGTCTCACTTACTCCATACCTTCCTATCGGGGACCTACATCTTCTTCTGTACAATGCCTCAAAATATGCAATCTTAATATTGGAATGGAAACTATTATTATATGCGAACTCTATCAATGGTAAGTACTCTACACAACTACCTTTAAAATCAATCACGTCAACATATCCTTAAGGGTCTAGATTTTGTGCTCAGCTTGCCCATCTGTCTAAGGGTGAAAAGCCATGCTCAAATTCACTTGGGTACCTAAACCTATTTGAAATGATCTCCAAAACTGTGAAGAAAACTGTGTACCTCTATCAGATATGATGGACACTGGTGCCCCATGCAAATGAACTATTTCTGCAATGAACAGCTTGGCATAATCCTCCCTCAAATAATTTTTTTCCTGATAGGTAGAAAGTGAGTTAACTTGGTCAACCTATCTACAATCACCCAAATGGAATCATAATGGTTTCGGGACCTCAAAAATCCTGTAATAAAGTCTATATTAATCATCTCCCAGTTCTATAAAGGTAAATCTATTTCTTGAGAAGAAGCACCTGGCCTCAATTGTTCCACTTTAACTTGTTGACAAACACTTGGCAACATAGTTAGCCATATCATGCTTTATATTATTCCACTAATAAATGGTTTTCAAATCTTGATACATCTTAGTAGAGCTAGGGTGAACAACATACCTCGACGTGTGAGCTTCATCAAGTAGTATCTTGCTTAGACCATCTATATCTAGCACACATAACCTACTCTAGTATCTTAAAACACCATCACCACCAATTTCAAAAGCTAATACCTTTTGTTAACCCACATCTTTCTTGATCTGCATCAAGATGGGATCTTTAACTTGCTTCTCTTTGAATTCTATATAAAGGGAAGATTTATCTATCTCATGAACAATCACTCCTCCAACCTTGGAATCCAAAAGTCGCATTCCTAGATTTGAAAGTCGGTGAATATCCTTCACTATATCCCTCTTTTCTTTCCCTACATGAGCAAGACTACCCTTAGATAACCCGCTGAGGGCATCGGCTACCAGATTCCCCTTTCCTGAATAATAGTGCAGGCTCATGTCATAGTCTTTTAAAAGTTCCAACCACCGCCTTTGCCTACGATTCAATTCTTTCTGCGAGAAAACATACTACAAAATCTTGTGGTCAGTAAATATATCAACGTTTACCCCATACAAATAGTGCCGCCAGATCTTAAGTGCAAAAACCATAGTCACTAACTCCAAGTCATGAGTAGGGTAGTACGCTCATGCACCTTCAAATGCCTAGATGCATAAGCCACTACCTTACCATGCTGCATAAGTGCACACCCAAGTCCCACTCGAGATGCATCACAGTATAAAATAAAACCTTCTGTACCCTATGGAAGAGTCAAAATAGGAGCAGTAGTCAACTTGTCTTTCAACTGCTCAAACTTATTCTCACAAGAGTCAGACCACAAAAACATCACCTTTTTCTTAGTCAACTTAGTAAGTGGTCTAGTTATGGAAGAAAAAATATCAACGAATCTTCTGTAATAACCCACCAAACCCAAGAAGCTCCAAATGCCGGTTGGAGTCATGGGTTTAGGCCATTTTCTCAATGCCTGAATCTTTTGGGGATCAACATTAATACCCTCACTCGACACAATATTCCCCAAGAACGCAATAGCATTCAACCAAAATTCACAGTTGGAAAATTTTGCATACAACTTATGATCTTTAAGGGTCTGAAGGGTGATTTGAAGGTGATTGGCATGGTCCTCCTTGCTCTTACAATATAAAAAAATGTCATCAATGAATAAAATAACAAACAAATATAGAAACTGATGAGAAACCCTATTCATCAGATCCATGAAAACTGTAGGGGTGTTAGTCAACCCGAAGGACATGACTAAGAATTTATAATGGTTGTATCTAGTTTGAAAACCTATTTTTGGAATATCTGACTCTCTAACTTTCAACTAGTGATATCTCAAATGAAGGGCTATCTTCATAAACCATTTAGCACCCTGAAGGTAATTAAAAAGATCATCAATCCTTTGAAGGGGATATTTACTTTTAATTGTGACCTTATTCAACTAGCGGTAATCTATGCACACACTGGAGAACATAAAACCTTTATCTAGATGATTTTCTAGCTGTTCTTTCAACTCTTTTAGATCTGCAAGAGCCATCCTATATGGTGGAATAGAAATAGGAAGGGTATATGCCAATAAATCAATACAAAAATCTATCTCCTTATCAGGTGGTATTCCTCAGAGATCATCTGGAAAGACTTACGAGAATTTATTCACTATAGGGACAGACTGAAGAGTAAGACTTTCAACACTAGAATCTTTAACCCGAATAAGATAATATAAGAAACCCTTGGAAATAAGTTTACGGGCTACGTGTTATGATATGAAGTTCCCTTTGGGTGCAAAATAGTTCCCTTCCCACTTTATTACTAGCTTATTTGAAAAAAAGAGGTAACCTTTTGGTTTTTACAATCTAGTATGGCATAACATCGATGGAGCTAGTCCATCACTAAGATAGCATCAAAAGCAACCATATCAAGTTCTATGAGGTCTACTTAGTATCCCTACTAAGAAAAGACACAACATAATTTTATACACCCTCCTAGCCACAACAGAATCACCCAACAAAGTGGAAATAGAGAAAGGTTCAGCAATCACATTAGGCTTAAACCTAAAACTAATAGCCACATATGGGATCACATAAGATAAGGTAGACCCAGGATCAAGCAACATATATACATCACATGAAAATATTCTTAACATACCAATGATAACATATGGTAAGGCATCCGTCTCCTGGTGGTTGGTCAAAGCATATAATCGGTTCCGATTATTTCTTATGGATGAACTGGAACCCTTCTTAGGTAGTGGTGCAGATGAATTTGCCTAGGACATAGATCCTCCAATATTACTCTTTGCTGCCAGACAGTCTCTCTGGATATGGCCTGACTGGCCGCATAAATAACACACCAAAGCACCAAACTGACATCTCCCAGGATGATTCCTCCGTATCTCCCACAACACGGATAGGACCAAGAGGTATGGGCTACACTTTTCTATGACTGCGTACCCTGGTTCCTCGACCCCTGACTAGACTAAAAATTGTAGGTGCGTTGCTCAGCTGTGTGTATGGACACTGGAGCACTAGCTACCGACTGTGCATTACCCTAATTCTTTTTCTTTTGCCATTTGCCACACCAATTACCGCTCTGCTACTGACTATGACTCTGGTATGTCACTCTGGCTCTCTTTGCCTGCCTATCTTTTTCTTTAGATTCAGCTATCTTCTTCTTCTTCTCATCAACTTGCTATATGTAGACTGATAGTCTAGCAAAGTCGATATCCCTATTTAGCATAGCTCCCTGACACTCAAGCATCAGATCATTGATCTTGGGTGTATTTATAGACCTAAGCTCCATAATTTATCCATATTTTATCTATGTTTAGAGAAGAAAGTGCCTAGTTTCTTATGTTTTTACTCTACTTCTATGTAATTGAGCTAACCGATGTGATTAGCATTATTTCAGGCATTAATGAGGTAGATGAAGACATTATGGGACTATGGAATGCGGATGGAATATGACACAAAAGAGAGTAGCATCCTGGAACAAATGTGGTGCTTAGAAACTACAATCTGGAGCAAATGTGGCGCCTAGAAACTATGTCTATGACCAATTTTTCATTTATAATTAGTTTAGGGATCTAGAAGGAAATTATGAGACAAAAGATTATTAAAAGGATTAATGCTGAATTTTTATTGATTATTCAATTATTCTGTTGTTTTTTTGGAGAGAGCAGAGAAGGGCGGCTTAGCTTGAGAGAGAGAGAAAAATGTTTTTTGCTCTTGCTCTCAGTATTCGCACACCAAGATCGTCTTCTATTTTTTGGTATGATAAATATTTCTATTGTGATTTTCATTTTATTCATGAGTAGCTAAGTTTATTAGTTAGGGTTATTGAAGCCTTGCAGCATACAATCTATTACTTTGGGTTTTAAATTCATTATGCATTGATTTGTTTACATCATACTCTCCTCATTTAACTTGAATTCTCGCGGTTGCAAACATAGAGGATATACCTTAAAATACAACTTGTTCAAAAGAATGGTTGTTGTTTGGAAAGGAGAGTAGTGACAAGAAAATAGGATTACCAATCCCTATTTCATATTTTAATACGTTAGAAGGATTAACTACTTGGAGATTTAAATTTGGTTTTGTTAAACGCTTTTGATTCGAGAGAACTAAAGTCAATTAGACCTTGATGGTTGAGAAACACTATGATTATTTTATTAAATACAATATGTTTCTCTGTAAGCATGATGCATGTATGAATTCGTAAAGTCCAGAGTTATAAAGTATTGAAAAGTACAAGGTGTACATAACCCTAGCTTGCTCTTTCCCTGAATTTGAATACTGCTACACTTATTTCATCTTGTTAAACTGAAACCACTAATTTGTGAACTGAATCAAATCCCCCTATTTATTTTATGGAAATGAATGATTAAAAGTCAGCTAATCTGCATACAACTTAATTAGCAGCATATAACCTGTGGGATTTGACCCCAACCTAATTGGGTTATATATTTGACAACGACTGCTTACTCTCTTGTAAGAGAGTGTAGTTTGGGCGTATCAATCATCTGAAAGGCCGGAAGCAAACTTCCTCATTCAGGCCCTTATGCTACTCGTCATCTCAGGAGCATAACAGGCCAGCTGATTAAACTTTAATGTATACTCTTGAACACTCATCTTACCCTGCTTAAGGTTTATGAACTCCTCTAGTTTAGCTTCCCTCAGCTCTAGTGAAAAGAATCGGTCAAGAAAATCTTTCACAAACTCGTCCCAAACTATGGGTTCAGTACTTTCATCCTTCGTATCTTCCCACTCATTGTACCATTAATTCGCTACATCCTTTAATTGGTATACTTCAAGCTCAACACCCTCTAACTTATCAATATGCATTAGTTTGAAAACCTTCACTATTTTGTCAACAAACTCCTGCAGGTCCTCTTTTATCTTAGAGCCAGAGAACTTGGGCGGGTTTATTCTCATGAACTGGCTCACTCTAATCACTTTAGAAGTAACAGACATAGACCCAGTATCCTCCGACCTCTGAGTCTGTGTGGCTACCAGCTTTGCAAGTATGTGAATAGACTGTCTGAATTCAGCATTAGAAACCTCTCCTTCACGAGGCTGAGTATGATTGGCCTCCGTCTGGGGATCTCTAGGAAGACTGGTCGATATAGGAGGTACTCCTAGAGTAGGAACAGGTTTCGGGGTATGAGCTCTGTTATGGGTCCACATCCCATGGGTGGGACGGACTTCATCATCCTAAGCATTAATGTTAGTGCGACGGGGAGGCATTTTTGGTTTTCTAAAAAGCAAGAGGTCATTGATTAGGGGATAGATTAGAATCTAAAGAACGAACTAAATGACAAAGAAGAGAAATATTCTTAAACACCTAGTAGCCTCATACTTATAAGTGTGGCGCACTACACACCCATAAACATGACTCTATCCAACGCAATTTCATAGACACCCTGGGACCATGAACTATGCTCTAATACTAAGTTTGTCACAACCCAAACTAGGGATTAGCCGTGGAGAACATCCCGAACCATGAAGGCCCGAAACACCCTTCTCTATTTAGTAATCATGCACAATATTCATATAATAAAAGAAGATGTGGAAACATAATCTTCTACGGAAACATGGTCAACTCTGAATACAACATATGTATGGAAACATGTAAATAAACTACATCTAAATAACATCTGACTTAGTCTGCGAAATTTCTACTACATGAAAATCTGACAACGGTCTGAAACTGGGACAAGGCCCCCAATAGACCAAAACTGAAATAAGTGACATAATCTGAAAAGACAAGCCTCCTAGAATAGAGAAGGTAGAACATTGCATAATCTGATTAGCTGTTTCAATTATCTACTGCGTATCTGGACCCCTAGACTGAGTCTCAAAACCTGAGAGGTAAGGAGGAAGGGGGTCAATATAGATATACTAGTATGCAGAGCATATAAAAAATAATCATTTATTATTAAACACATATGATAGTAATTTAAAACAGTTCATAAACATATCATATAGTAAGAATTCACATGGGCATTTTAAAGTATCTGTAAAAATCATCTAAACTCTGAGAAATCTGTGTTACTTCTATACTAGATTGTATACCCTACAACTCTTAAAAATTCCATAGGCTATAGGGAAACTGCCATTAACTTGGCAGCGAAACCTCCAACCCAAGTGTATCGCAAGGGTTAGTGTTTCTGAATCTACTATGCTACACAGCCATCGCCAGCATACAATAATAATATACCCGTCTCGGCAAATACGGTTTCAGGCTAAGAGTTGCTTAAACTCGCGCCATCTACGGGTAACCACCTAACCCTCTTTAAGCCCCTTTTTAAAAATCTATCAAAATATGCAGTCTCTAAAAATATACCCTGAAAACATGCTCTAAAAACATACTCTGAAAACATACTCTGTTATGGCATAAATACATATGGTATCGTCATACCATTGACTTGCAAATCGCATCTCTGTGCTATTATTATTCTATCATAAATATCTATTTTCAAAACACAAGTTTTGGAACCACCATTTCTATCATTCAATTCAAAGAAACTCTTTCTCAAACCTTATGTAAACATATGCAAGGAACTTATCTTTGTCAAGCATTTCAATAGTACAAGGTGGTCTTGTCAAAGTTCTCAATTCACATGCAATTCTTTCTCTTAAACACAAGAACACATTTATATCAAAAAACACACTCTCAACAATTTCAAATCATTCTCAAATGCTATAATATTGCGAAAACATCTTTCAAATCATAAAACTATAATCTTTAATTCAATACACGAGAGGGAGTTCTTAATTTATGCTTTCAACGATCTTAAATCTGAAATTCCATACATATACGTTCACATGTAAATCAATTTAGGGGATAGGACCACAAGGTCAAAAAAATAGTAACATTAAAACATTCGGAGTACGTAATTTAGAACATAGATTACCAAACCCCTTTGAAATTCATGCATAAAATCTTAAAAATCATACTATAATGGTTTTAAGCCCATGTAATTTTTAGGATAATCCCCACGTACCTCTATCTAGAAATTTAAAGAATGCTACCTGATGCCTACAGCTTGGGGATTCCAAATCTTTAATTTGTTTTGAAAACCCACGATGGAATCTTGATTTATTTGGATTATCAATAAGGAACCCTAGAGAGTGTTCTTGAATATTTTTGGTGAATGTATGAGTCATATGCTCAATTAGGTTTGAAATCTCGTGTTTGAAGAGATAAGGGTGTAGGCAAAATACCTAATATACCCTTAATGAGACTGATATTAAAATATAACTAGGAGCCTGATTTCATGGGCCACCACGATGCGCCATATTCGCGGTGGCTAATTGGAAAATAACGAATGGGAATTTGGCCCAATCCGCGATGAGCCACCATCGCGGAGTCCTATTGGAAATCGCCCATCGTCATTTACGTCCTCTCTGCGATGCACCAAGGGGATAACGCTCAACTTACACATCAATTTAGTGTAAGGCGATCGTCGTCAACATATTAACCCAACTTAGGAGTCGGGGTCGATTCTACAGGGAACAATATGAGTGGTGATTAAACTAGTTTGAAAGTACAGCTACAAGTAAAATTCAAATAACTAGCATGAGAAGACAAAATGGGGGTTTCTAATGATTAGAAAATAATTGTCATTCACTTTAATCAGTGTTTGTAGTCATGAGTTTATATAGAAACTAGAATTATGTTCACTAGGGTGTTCGGTACTTGACATATGCTAATAGTGGTTAAACATTCTCACGGTAGGTAGGACAACAAGCTATCTCTATCGATTTTATGCTTAAATGTTTCTCAACCTACTTAAGCTTTTAATTTCCTAATCCTCTCAGACTTAGGGAATTTCTATTCACTGCCTAGATTTTACCTCGAGTTAACCAACCTTGTTATAGCGCTAGTTATTAAACGAAGTATTTTCGAGTCCCTGTTGATAACTCACTTCCTATTATATTTGATTTCTTTCTCAAGCAAATCATAGCAGGTGTGTCAACTGTTTACAACCACAAAACATTAATTAATTGAACACTTAATACCTTATCAAGACCTAACCCTAGATACCGTAACTCAGGTTAATGAAATTTAGCCACTCATAATGCAACAAACTAAACACATAGTTGAATTCATAATTTGAAAGATAAACTTACAAAGATGAATAATAACTAGTGAATGGCAGATTAGATAACAAAGGAATTCCCAAAATACTAATAATAATCTCTTCAAAGTATTTTGCTTTTTCAAGCCAAAAGTAGAGAGAGAAAAATATAAAAATTTGCTATCTCAAAACTCACTGTGCCGACCCCCTAGAAAAACCCTAAGCAATGCTTTTTATAATTAATCATAAATAAGGAAATAAAATCATAATGTTCAGAAAATCCTTCGGAATAGGTGACGGCATTTGTGTCGGAGTTTGAGTGTCCTAACGACTTATTAGGAATGTCATCAAGCCCTCCGGTATTCTTGGCATCTTTTTCTTTAACTGGCGACAAAGCTTGATGAATTATCAGATACGTGATGACATATCAAAAATGCCGTCACTTCCTTATTCAAAAGTTGATTCTTTGCCTACACTTGATGGCAACTTTGATGCCTTATAACAGTTTTGATGACATGTTTGAAATGTGGTCACAGTTTCACTTTAGTCCTTCTAACACTGCAACTCCTGACGTGATTTTTGATAACTTATCACCGGGCTGACGACTTATCAGGAGTGTTGTCAGCCATACTTCAAGTTCTTTTGCATTTATTTTCAGCTCTTTTGCTTTCATTTCTTTAAATTTCCCTTGCATCATGATTTTTACTGCAATATCAAAGTAAAATAATCAAAAATGACAAAAGTTGCTTAAGACTTCACAATTATTCTCAGTTAAAAGCCTTAAATTTGTTAGCGTCTGCTCACACATCAACACCCTCAACTGAAAACAATTACTTGTCCTTAAGCAACTAAAACACAACACGACAATGCTTAACCAAGAGACACATAAGATACCTATGACAGTTGATCATCAATTTTAGTTCAAAACACATTACTCTCTCCATTTTCAATCTCTTTAAACCCAGCTGTGTATATCCACGAAGATCACCAATGTGACAGAAAGGAATCAAGATATCGCATCAACATAGCAACAATAGCTATCCATATGTATAAATTACACTACCCAAACAAGTAGGAAACTAGCAATGAAAACGATGTGCCATTACAACAACGAAGTCCCTCCTTACTCATATATGAAATCAAGCATGTAAATACAGGGACGGTCAAGAGATACTCACTCTCAGAAATAAATTCCAATCAATGCATGTCAAATACCATATGTTTTCCCTTATTTTCATTGCCTAAATTTTCACACACTTAAGTTAGGATCACTATAGGTCTTTTCTTTGACTTTGTACCTTAGGATTGGTGCTGGTATGATACGCAAGGATATTTAAATTTACTAATCCTCCTTGACACTACACTATTTTTGGGGTCTAACTTATCAACCTTTACTTAATTCTCTCCTTTCTTGATAACACATACTCTGGATGGGCACGGTATTTTTGATAATCATTTATTTTTTTCACAACTTTTCTTTTCTTATTCTTTTTCCACCGCTCCCAGCTTTTTATTCTTTTCTTTCATTCTACCTTTCTTCATACTCATTTTACGCATGCACCCCTATGGTAGCCACCCTTAAATTAGGCGATTTGTCTTAGTTAAAGTGCACAATATCCAAAGAGGACCAGGGCCAAAATAGGTTCATTGTGATACAAATAGTAAGCTGATAGGTATAATAAAAAGAATAGGAATTCAGGCTCAAAATTAGGATCATTCACACATGGAAGGTCATTTATGCTAAAAGTGGACTAATGTCAACAACGACCTATGATCCTTTCCTAACCGCTATCCTACAACCAAGGCAAGACCAACCGGGCAAGTTCTGGATTTAACACACAACGGAAACTAGATAGCATCTCACACACACATGGCACAAAGGTACATCACAAGATACTACCCATTCGGTTCATGCAATTGCTAGCAGTGATTATCATGTCCCTAGTACTAATGCCATAAAAATATTCACAATGGTCACTTGTAGATACACATCACACAGCTACCGAATAGAAAATTGGAGAGGTATTCATCATTCCAAGAAAAATCAATAAAAATATGTCAACTATCCTAGATACCTATTTTTCCCCAGTTAACCACAACACATCACAAAATAAACAAAATACTTTTGAACATGCCGGCTCTACTAGGAACAAGACTCCGGGAAAAAGAGGCACGACAACAGAAACCCCAAGAGGATGTCAACACCCACAAGTAGCTCCACCCTCAACTTAAAATCATGCAATGTCCCCAATGTGTTATTTCAAAACTAGTTAGTTACAAACATACCTGTGGCACCATGGGTGCGAAGATCTGATGTCAATAACAAAATACGAATACAAACAACAAAATAACTTGGGTTTCCTCCCAAGAAGCGCCTAATTTTGTGTCGCATCCCGATATATTTAGTCATCCTTTATCCCTCCACCTTTACAATTTGAATTGTCGGACCATCTTTCGATCTTTACATCTTTAAGGTCAGTTGGGAAAATTTGAGAGCATGATAAGGAATGTTCTATCACGCCACTTCAAAGACTTAAACCGCGTACCTAATTTTGCATCGAATTTTCGTATGGGCTCATTGGGCAATAGTAAGGATCTTAAAAAGACACTAAATGGACATCGATCTTTAAGCTTCTTGGCCTTCAAGATTGGGATTTTAGTATACCATTTTGGAATGATAAACTCCAAAATGTAAGAATTTTCTTCCTCATTTTCATAATTCATCATTTGCTTGGGTGAGTCGACTTTCATCACATCCACCAAGCATAATTTTGAAAAGTGGTTTGAATGAGGACTAACTCTCAATTTAGGAATAGTAACCATAATAGTATATTTACCCCCAAATGGACTAGAATCTTCACAAGAATTGTGCTTGATTTCTTCTTTTGAATCTAGTACCATTTCCTCATCTTTGGTATCTTCATTTATGAATGGTTTGGTTGGTTGGAAAATCACGAAAGGTTGCTCAACATCAAGCTTAACATCACTATAGGATTCTTACTCCTCATCTTCACACTCTTCGATTAGTCTAAATGATTCCACATATAAGATATCATCTAAATATAATGTACAAGAGTGTTTTGGATGATTGACCTCGATATCTATCTCCCCAATCATTTCTCTTTTATTTCTAAATACCCTAATTTCTTGATGTATATCACATATGATATCATTCGTTTTGTCCATACGATTGAATATTAGTTAAAGCATAGCTTCAATGCCACTCTTTCCAGTGCTTCGTTATTCTTTTTCTGACCAAAAGACCTATCAAAATCATAAGAAGAACAAGAATTTGGGTTAGCATAATGGGAAGAGGGGGAATTTGGGAAATCACTCCAATGTCCATCTTGAACACCACATACAGAATAATCATACTCCCGATAGGATGGAGATGGTACACACATCTCTCTCTGGGGAGAATATCTACAGTCTTGCCAAAAGTGAGGTCCATCACAGTATTGACATGGATCATCAAGATAAGATTTCCAACCACCAAGATCATGTTCATTCCATGATGCCATAGTAGTAAGTAAACTAAAATAAAAATCTACCTAACACAAGAAATAAAAGTAAACTACAAACAAATATTTACAAGTTTGAATTCAAGAAAGTAGGCTAAAATTCCAAACCAACTCAATACACCAAATTGTTCCCCAGCAACGGCGCCATTTTTGATAACGCTCAACTTACACGTCAATTAGTGCAAGGCAGTCATCGTCAATATATTTAGCCAACTTTGGAGTCAGGGTTGAATCCACAAGGAACAATGTGAGTGGCGATTAAATCATTTTGAAACTAAAGCTACAGGTTAAATTCATATAACTGGCATGAGAAGACAAAATGGGGGTTTTTAATGATTAGCAAATAATGTCAGTCGCTTTAATCAGTGTTTGTAGTCAAGAGTTTATAGAGAAACCAGAATTATGATCACTAGGGTGTTCGGTACTTGACAGATACTAATAGTGGTTCATGATTCTCACGGTAGGTAGGACAACAAGCTATCTTTATTGATGTTATGCTTAAATGTCTCTCAACCTACTTAAGCATTTAATTTCCTAATCCTCTCAGACTTAGGGAATTTCTATTCACTACCCAGATTTTACCTCAGGTTAACCAACCTTATTACAACACTAGTTATTAAATGAAGTATTTCTGAGTCCCTGTTGATAACTCACTTCCTACTATATTTGATTTATTTTTGAAGCAAATCAAAGCAGGTGTGTCTACTGTTTGCAACCAACAGGCATTAATTAAAGCTTCAGAATTATTAAGAAATCCTACCACCTTTTAAATCTTGAACACTTAGCACCTTATCAAGACCTTACCCTAGATCCCACAACTCAGGTTAATGGAATTTAGCTACTCATGATTCAACAAATGAAACACATAATTTAAAAGATAAACTTATAAAGATGACTAATAACTAGTAAACCGCAGATTAGATCACAAAAGAAATTCCCAAAATACTGATAATAATCTCTTCAAAGTATTTTACTTTTTCAAGCCAAAAGTAGAGAGAGAAAAATATCAAAATATGCTATCTCAAAACATACCATTTCGACCCCCTAGAAAAACCCTAAGCAACATTTTTATAGTTAATCCTAAATAAGGAACTAAAATCACAATGTTCAGAAAATCCTTTGGAATAGGTGACAACATTTGTGATGGCGTGTCAGGGTCCTGACGACTTATCCAGAATGTCATCAGGCCCTCCAGCATTCTTGGCATCTTCTGCTTTAACTGAAGAAAAAGCTTGACGACTTATCAGATACATAACGACATATTAGAAATGTCGTCACTTTTTCATTCAAAATTTTATTCTCTAGCTGCACTTGACGGCAAATCTGACGCCTAATCACAGTTGTGATGACATGTCAGAAATGTCATCACAGTTTCACTTTAATCTTACTAACACTGCAACACCTGATGTGATTTCTGATAACTTATTACCGGGCTGACGACTTATCAGGAATGTCTTCAGCCACACTTCAAGTTATTTTGTATTAGTTTTCATCTCTTTTGCTTCCATTTCCTTAAATTTCCCTTGCATCATGACTTTTACTGCAATATCAAAATAAATAATCAAAAACGACAAAAGTTGCTTTAGACTTCGCAATTATTCTCAGTTAAAAGCCTTAAAAATGTTAGCGTCTGCTCATACATCACAAGGATAGGAATGACGGTGTTTTATGACTAGGACATAAATTAATCAAAACTCCTTCACCGAGTGTCCATTTTGGACGTATCTTATGTCGACGGAAAACTTATTCAATCATCTATGAAATGAAAAGTTGAAATATATGGGATTCCACAGGAAAAATAAGTATAAATCATTCTAGAAGTCAATGCTTGATATTTTAGGGACAAAATATATCTTAGAAAAACTTTGGGGCATTACAATCTCAAACTCAATAATAGATAATGTACCTAAATTGCCAACTCTAGAGTCATCATAGAGCCACAAAAAGTCAACCTACCTTCAATATCAAAATACATCCTAAAACCAATCTAACACAGCTAACCAAGAGGGAACACAATCAACCTTGTCATTATAGGGAAAGAAATCATCAAATCGAGCTATTTTCTCAAGCCACCGAATAAGATCTTAAAATGAATTTCTAACTAGATAAAACTAGTCTAAACATCTACCCAACGAGGACTAATTTTATCATGTAATAACATCAAGTAATAATATCAAATTATATTAATAACGTTAAGCAGTGGTAGCAATAATAACAAAAATATCAACATCAATAAAATAAATAGGATGTACCAAGATGAACATCAATACCATGTACCACTTAAGGGCCATAAAAAGGCTAGTGTGCCAAGATAAATGGGACTCAAACCCAAAAGCTACACCCATAGGGAAAATATCAATACAAATCTACCCATATATTAGTAAAAAAATAAACTAGAAAGCAGTAACATAATCATGAATTCAATAATAAGGCACATCATAACTAAAATCAATTTAGCAAGGCATATAATTATCAATGGGTATAAAAACCCCAATACATATCATAAAAGATAAATGCGGGAAATAAAAGAACACCTATAATGGTAAATTCCACAATCACATATCTATTGGGCATAGAGAGAATAAACCTAAATAAGTCCAAACTTCGACCGATCGGCTAAATCATCTACTGAGGTGTCATGCGCACTCTCTAACTAAAGATGCCAAAATATCATAGGGCTAATCTAAATGAGCTGAATTATTAGAAATCCCATGTAGAGGACACTTTCTAGATCAGTGTTGAATTTGTTTATAGTCATAGCAACTCCTACAGTATCGACATAGCTGGGACACAAACTGAGCTCAAATGGCTGGACAACTAACGCTGAGAAAAATCTCTAGAATTATATCCATTCTTCTACAACCATAGGCTATCTCAAGAACTCTAGGCCGATGGAGAATATATGTTAACTCTATCTGATCAACTATCCCATAGTGAAATACTAACTGCGTAGAATCGATGGCTACAAATAAAGCTAAACTTTTCCAGAAGGATCCTCATTCCCGAATACAATAATAATAGCACTATACTGATGGCATGGACTCTTTATGCCACTTCCTTATGCCTCAGTACCTGAGCTTTCTATGGTCCTATCATAATTGATAACTTGAGAGAAGGAAGACTCAGTTGTTATCAAGTGTTCTGGCGCTAAATAGAGTGTCAATACTAATCCTCTAGTACATCCATGCACCAATAACCGGCTTAGAAGGATATAGCGTATTAAAAATCTGACCCACTCGAGAAATCTAATCTTGTACTTAGAAATGGTAAGGTACCTTGATGAACACCACTAAATCCATCTCTGGTTTAACAATTGCTCGATGAATTGAATGTCATACATGTCTGGAAGGAATTTTCAACATAACTCAAATTTCCAATGTAGAACCTCTGATTGTTGATGTAGTCACGAGCTCAACTAAAGCCTAAGCTGGCCCTAAAATCCTTTGGCTGACAATGAAGGTCATCAATATCCATCTCTAACTCATTGGTTCGAAGCTGCACTAAAACTCTAAAAATACGTGAAGTCTGATCTTCTCTTTCCATATAGTCTCCCATCTTACATTGTTCATTAGGGATAAAATAGAGTCAAGGAATATGTTTAAGGCTCACAATGATGCGAACAAATAATATGGAGTCAAGACGTGAAATTCCTAAAATGTTACTGTAGCCTACCAAAGATAGGTTATGGACGTCGCCGTACCGATCAACAGGACTCTACTAACACTTAACTCTTGTACTAATACACTGATGAAACCTAGGCTCTGATACCAATTTGTCATGGCCTAATTTCTCATGACATGGTGGGACTACTATAACCCGCTAGTAGGCAAGCCCAACCTATAGTATGGAATTGCTAGTAACAGACTACTCATTAATATAAAGAAAAGAATGCAGAATAAATGAAATAAAGATCAATTACATAAGTGAATCCCAAAACCTGGTGGTTTTATTAAACGAGCTTTCAGTATAATAAAAGTACAAGAGGGAAATATCAATGGAATTACATAGATACAAATTACCTTCGAATAGAGTATAGAGACTATTCTAATATATAAGAGGGAGGTAAGTAACACTCTGAATGTCAAGAGCTCACTCTCCATCTCTAAACCATGGCTACTTCACATGATGCACACATTAATAGTTATAACCCGTACTATGATCTGCATGATACAGAAAAGTAGTATTAGTACCGAATGAATGGTACTTAGTACGTAACTACCAACTGAGCTCCAAAGATAAAGAAAATGTATACAACATATAAATAGAATGGAAATTATCCCTTAGAGTCGATAAATCATATAATGGGTCAATGAGACAATAAGTATAGCCTATTCTATTCATTTCCAAGAGACTAACACAATAAGGCTAAGGAAGTTTCGAGGATGAACTATCCTATTCATGTCCATCTTTGTAAATCTCAATACTATACCATATATCTCAGGCTTATAAGTAAATAAAGGGATAAATAAAGATAGATAACCATATATAAGGCCAAGGAATAAATATACAATATGAACAAATGAAGGAAGGATATATGGTAGTACCATAGCTACATATA
>JAPEIP010000060.1:344617-371152 GCA_026120095.1 Capsicum chinense
CCTTACGAGTCCAAAATCCTCATCCAATCCTAAAATATTAATAATTAAGTCTAAGTTATTCTGCTCGTAATCAACCTTAACATTCACTTAGAATATATAACTGTAATACCCCAAGAGTACACCCTAGATGCCATATGGTGCTTGCAACTCCGAAGGACTACAAGCTAACCCATGAGCTGGTACCTTCTGTGAGTACTGAATTTAACTAAAAAATGCTATAAGGCTTTTAGCAACTAAAAATGAATACCGAGTTACAGTTTAAAATGACTGAAATACACTGTCAGTACGGATAAGGCAACTGATAATAACGACTGAAAACTTACTATCTGTCTGTACTAGTTTGAAAAGCCTCTAAATTTACTGACTATGGAGTTGATGGGACAAGTCCCCAACTAGCTTCGGCTGACTACTAAACTAAAAAGAAATACAGACATAGGCATCATCGGTCCTCGAAGTATGAGGACTCACCACTACTACCACTGCTGATGCACTGGGATGTCTAAGTATGGTCGAGAACCTGAGCATAAAAAACAATGATATGAGACATTATAACGTAACAAATGAGACTGAATGAATAGCATGAGATAACTAATGCAATAGTACATGTGAAAACTGTAAAATTTGAGGGTGTATCACAAAAAATATAAAATAATATTGAAATATTCTGTAAACTAAAGTACTGAAACGCTTATACTGAATAACTAATAATTGTATTCTATGGTCAAGCAAGCCTGAAAACTGATCTCTAAACTAATTACTGAACTGAGACTTTGGGAGGTATCATCTAACTGATATGCCCCAATATAAGCTAATCGGGGTCCAACCTGTAACCCTAGTTGGAAGGGTGTCAGTACCATGTCACAGGTACTAGAACTAGCTACGTTGATATACTGAAATAAAATTTTGAAGAACTAAAGAGTCACCCTCTACTGGCAGGTACCCTGGTGAGAGATATGTCAACCCTTAACTGGCAAGTTAATATCTCTAACCTATGATAAATATGTAGTTCCAGAGCGCAAGGACTACTACTAAAGGTCACACCTCCAACTAGCAGGTGAGCCCCCATTCCTCGGTTTGCTCGGTGCTAAATTCTACTCCCATCTAAACTAACTCTAAACACTGAACTAATCTAAACTTGACTGATAAGATAACTTATTGAACTAATAATAATCATATATGCCTGAAACCATTCTAAAATTACTAAGATTATATGAATAGCTAAATTACGAGTATTCATAACCCCAAGGACTCAATAGCAAAATCAATAAGAACACGTGACAACATTTTAAACTATAATAAGTAAGAATTATCCCAAAATCATTACTTAGGCATTTCACCAAACACTTGAGGGTCATAAGTTAAAACATGGAGATAGTTTAAACAACATGATAGTAACATAATTTCATTACTAAAGTTAGGGATTAAGGATATAACATACAGTTTTAATCCTACAAATATGTCAAGAACTAATTCCAACGAAAACACATGTAAAGATGGTATAAAGTCAAAAATTTATGGAAGTTCGTGGATATAATTCATAATAACATGTAAAGATCAAATCTTTAAACTTGAAAACTGACTGTTAGACTACATAGGTGAAAAGGACCCATGGATGAACATCTAAAATACCTTAAGATTTTAATCTTGCAAGAGAATTGACGTTCTTAATCGCTCTTGAGTAGTTAAGTTTGAATTCTTGAGTTTTCTTAGAGAAATAATGGTTGAACTTGATGAGATTGGGTGATGACTAGGGTTTATTTTAAAGAGAAATTATGAAAATAACGCATATAATGCATTAAATGATGATAAATCCCGTGTTTTTATGGATTGGGGCCATGGTAAAAGATGAGACTACCTTTTTGAAATTAATATTCATAATTGGAATGTAGATTAAGCTTTCACCATGATGCGCCAAGGCTTTCATCGCGATTTCCACCGCGACGCGGTGCAATCGTGATGACTTGCTGGAATCTAACAATTACCATTTTGTACTTCACCGCAACGCGGTGACCCCTCTATCCCTATACTTACCACAATACATTCCAATCACCATCTGTTATGGAAATTCAAATGTGGTCCAAACCTCATCTAAATAATCTAAAACTTACCTGATACATGCTACTTACACCCCTAAACATGAATCAACTCAAAAACTTACGTATCGGGGTCGAAAAGATAACTTTAAAAATCAACGGAGTTAAGAGGCCAAAAATTAAACTAAGTCCCCACCTCTTAGCTAAATTTTAAGGTGTTGAGCCTCTTAAACATTTACTATGGGCTGAATTGAGTTAAGATAATTATGGGGTATTATAATATCTCCCCATTGGGAGAAATCATCCTCGAATAAGATTGATTAAGCTGAGAAAATACAGAGGTGCTAAGATTGTATAAGTGAAAACATGATTACATGACTGAGTCTAAAACATGAAACTGACTGAACTGATCCATGAATGTATGCAATGATGTGAACATTGTATGTCATGGAACTGACAATGAAAAATAAGAACTCTAGGGAAACATGTTACCTTGAGCTAAGTATGAGTTTGTAGATAAAAGGTGAGGGTACTTGGTATGCATGTCTGCTTCTACTTTCGAAGTAGCTCCCTCAATGGACTGATTCCTCCAAAGAACTTTGGCTAAGGGAACTTATTTGTTCATTAGTTTGTGAATCTGGTGATCTAAGATTTCAACTAGAAGTTCTTCGGAAGAAAGGCCGTACTGAATATCTAAGCTTTCTTAAGGAACAACAACAACTAGATCACCAATACACTTCTTTAATAAAGAAACATTGAAGACTGGATGCACTAATGCCAAACCAAATCTGTAGACAGCTCAAGCCCATACGCTACCTTCTCATAATGGTTTAATATTTTGTAAGGGCCTTATTATCGGGGACTGAGCTTTCCTTTTTTGGAATCTCTTCACTCCCTTTATGGGAGAGATTTTTAAATATAAAAAATATCTAATCTCAAACTTAAGATATTTTCTTCTCACATCTGTATAAGATTTTTGTCAGCTCTGGGTTGTCTTAAGCATCTCCCTAATCAACTGATCTTTCTCAAATGCATCAAACACTGAATTTGTACCTATCAACACAGTCTCACCTATCTCAGACCAATTAATAGGAGATCTACATCTCCTCCCATATAGAGCCTTAAATAGATCTTTTCTCCTTATATCTGAATAAGACTTTTATCAGCTCTGGGTTGTCTTAAGCCTCTCCCTAATCAACTAGACTTTCTCCAATACATCAAACACTGAATTTGGACCTATCAACATAGTCTCACCTACCTCAGACCATCCAATAGGAGATCTACATCTCCTCCTATATAGAACCTTAAATGGAGCCATCTAAATAATAGATTGATAGTTTTTATTACAAACAAACTAAATCAATGACAAGTGATCATCCCAAATGTTGTTAAAGTCAATAACACAAGCTCTTAACATGTCCTCTATCGTCTGAATGGTACTCTCTTCCTTAATATCTATCTGAGGGTGAAAGACTATACTGAGATGAACTTAGGTACCAACACCCTTTTGAAAAGCCTTCTAAAAATAAGAGGTAAACTAAGTACCTTTATCTGAAATAATGGAAAGCGAGACTCCATGCAATCTAAACAAATCTCCAATATAGAGCTTGCCATAGTCCTTAGTTGAATAAGAAGTATGGACTGGCAAGAAACTGGTTGATTCGGTCATCCTATCTATAATGACCCAAATCGAACCATGCTGGCGATGTGAATGAGGTAAATCCATCACAAAGTCCATGTTCACCTCTTCATACTTCTATTTGGGATTATTGAACTCCTGCATAGTGCCACCAGGCTTTTGGTGTTCAACCTTAACTTGATAACAATTAGCATACTTAGCTACAAACTCTACAATATCCCTCTCATACTGCTCTACCAATAGATTTCCCGCAAATCACAATACATCTTAGTAGCTTTTGGGTGAATTGAGTAACGCGCACCATGCACTTCTGCAATAATTTTCTCCCTCTAATCATCTATACACGGCACACACAGTCTACCCTGGCAACTAAATACACCATCTTCCCCTTGGGAGATAACCTCTACTTTTTGATCTCTGACTGACTCCTTCAACTTAACTAGACTGGGGTCCCTATTTTTATTTTGTTTCACTTCGTTAACCAATGAAGATTCGAAACTATTCTGAACTCAAACAGTACCCTTAGCTAAATCAACAAACCGAACACCTAATCTAGTATGCTGATGAACCTCCTGAATCAACTCCTTCTTATCATTCTCAACATGATCAACACTACCCATAGACAATATACTAAGGGCATCTACCACTATATTGGGCTTGCTCAGATGATACAAAATACTCATATCATAAACTTTCAACAACCACTTAGCCTTTTACACTGCATTGGTATGTGATTGTCAGATGGGAAACCACCATATTATTCTAGATGAATAAATTAGACTCATTTGTAAAGTTTTTTTGCATGTGCAATTGGAGAACAAGTATATCTTCCCCCCTTTTGTAAGTATAACGAGCAATTTGCTAGATATGTTGTTATTCCTAAATTAATTCCTTCTTTATCCTTAATGACTCTGTGTAGTATCTTTTGCTAAATTATTTGTTTTGTTCTACTATATCTACGTTCTTGTAGGTTTTTTCTATAGCTTGACATAGTACATGATAAGAATTGGGGCAACGCAGCTAGTTCTATCCCTCAGAGATACATAATATATTCTTGAATGTGAAACATTTTTAAGTGTTCTACCGACTACTATTTTATCTTTTAATTAGACGAACATGCTATAAAATTAGAGCTTAACGTGGGTGAAGGAAAGACATCTTCTTGAATTTTTTATTCCTTTGCAATAATAAATAACTTATCCTTCACGAATAACATGAAAGATCTATCAAGGTTGTTCAAATCTTTCTGAAAAAGGATGTAACATAACTTTTTTTATTCTCTCATTTTTTGAGATCATTTCTAAGAACTAATGTGATTATTTTGTGACTATAAATACACCTTGATGTTAATCCTTAATATTTTTTCTTAAATTAAGTATTGTCCATGCTTGGGGAGAATCTTTCTTCAAACACTGAAGTTCTTAACCATGAAAAAAAGATTCAAACAATGTTGATGAAAGGTTTAATTTCAGAAACTCAGTCATCTTAAACATCTGGAGTTGTAAGATGCCCTAAAAGCCAAGATAAAAGTAGCTAGAAGTGTGTTGATCAATTAATGTAGTGTGGTGCTCCATTCCGCAAATGCACCCTAAAGGATCTTTGGATCCTTTTGGGGTAGGAAAAATCCTCTAATTTGTTCATAATATGTTAGGCCATTTCTAATCGATATATCCCGACATCAAAACTTGATAGAGGAAGGATCCAAGTATAACACCCCGAGTTTGTACCCCAGATGCTACACGGTGCTCATAATCCTGAAGGACCACAAGCTAACCTATGACTGATACCTGCTGCAATAACTGAATAGTAATATTGAAATTATGTGTAAATTAGGTAGAAAAAATGTCATAATATTTAATACTGTAATAAAACTAAATACGGTAAAACAATACTAAAACCTAAAACATCTGTCTGAAAAATACACTTGTCTGAAAGCCTCTACTGTCTGAAATATGGAGTTGATGGGCCAAGTCCCCAACTAACTCCGAACTACTAAAACAAGTTGAACAACTAAAAGAATCATCATGTCCTAGAACAAAGAGGACTTACCACTAACTTTGTTAGCTAAATATCTCAATGGCTAAATATGATCGAGAACCCACACATCTGAATATATGATATAAAATATCATAACACAAAAGAAAGGTAAGCGTCAGTATTTTGAATGTACTAGTATGCAAAGTGAGGTACGCTGAAATGCATGGGTTCATGTGCATGAACAACACTGATTGAACGACATAAATATAACTGAATAAGATTACATACATTAATGCATAAAATGTAACTGAGATTGGGGTAAGACTGAATACTAAGTTTGAATTACAATTAACTAATATCTGAATTTACTAATACTACACTACTGATAATTGAATGACTGTATCTATCAATCCTGATTTTGCAAAATTGTGTTGAGTTTCGTACTGCACTAAGTGACTATATCTGCCAGTCCTGAATCTGTAGAACTAAACTGAGTTCTATTCTTAGATTAAATCTGAAACTAAGACTGTGGGAAGTAATCATATAAATGAAATGACCTAAATTGATTGGGTTCCAATCTGTAACCCAAGTTGGAAGGGTGTTAGTATAGTAGCATGGGTAAAGACAAACTAAGTTACCCTCATCTGGTCAGTGCTCTGAATGAGAATGGTGGTACCCTCAACTAGTAGGTAGATCACCTCATCAACCCTCAACTGGTAGGTTGATGTCTCAACCTATGCTAGCTATATAGTTCTGGAACAAAAGAATTTGTTCTAAGGATCACACCTTATTCGTAGGTTCACTCGATGCAGAATCCTACTCTAAACTGAATAGACACTAGACTGGATTCTTGAATGTCCTAGGTTGGACTGAACTATTTCTAATCATACTTTAAGACTAAACTAAACTGAGTTAACTGTGTTCCATAGACTGACTGAATACTATTAAATTCTATTAACTGACTGAATTCTACCAATCGTGACATGAATATACTATTCTGTGGTTGACCATGGCCCTAGGAAACAACTAAATTGCCGGGTATTGAATAACTCCAGGACTCGATAGCATAAATTATATAACTTGGCAAAAACATGAAACATGAAAAATAACAACTTGATCATCATTCATTTATAGGGACATTCTATTAAACACTTGCATGACAAGAACTTGAATACATGCTAACATGATATATTTTCATTATTTAGTTATCATGAACAATTCATCAAACACTTGAAGGACATAATCTATGCACATGACACAAAAACAATATTTACAAATCATAGTTCAATTCCACATTTATAACATCAAGGGTTTCAACATGGTTTTGCATGATAATGCACACATATCAATCAATTTCACATGAATCTTGTAGTAAATCATGAAGTAGAAACCCCATTAACATGTTAACCATGAACACATTTAAATTCAACCATGAACTTCATCAAACTCATAAACTTATAGTTAAAAGGGCTTCTTGAATTCCAAGGATGGAAGGGAACCCTTGGATGAACACTTGACATAACTTGGTTGCTAAATTCCTAAAGACCAATGGTGGAAATATTGAGCCTTGGCCTTGAAATTAAATCACTTAGGGTTCTTTTTCTTCAGAAATTTGAGAGAAAATAAGTATATTTTTCTTAATGAAGACTGAATCTCATGTTTTAGGGATGAATAGGGGTGGGAAAAATACCCTAATACCCCTGAGGATACGGCTTTTTAATTACTAAAATCTGGACTTTTGGCACATAGGACGACATGCCATGTTGTTGGCATCGATGCGATAGCCAACGCATCACATCGAGTCCATATCGGTTCACTAAAAATTTCCATTATGAGCCAAGGAGAAATATTGATCGACGCGATGGCCGCTATGTCATGCTGAGATCGCGTCAATACACTATTTTGGACTTCTAAACGTGGTTCAAAAGTGGTCTAAAAAATCCAAAACTCATTTGAGAATACCTATAGAAATCCTTGATCATGAATCAATCTAAAGATCGATACTTTAAGGTCATAAGAGTTGTGAAATAGAGTTGCCAACTTACGAAGGCCAAAATAAAACTAAGTCTAATGCTTAGCTAGAATTTTCAAAGTCTGGGACCCTTAGCATGTTTAAAAGACCGAGTTGAGCTTAGCATTTTTTGTGATCTTACAATATCTGCCCATTGCAAACATTCATCCTCGAATGAGACTAATTAAACTGAGAATATTGATAGACTGGATTTAGACACTAGACATGCACAACTGAAGTATGATTTCACGATATAAATTTCTGATATACTAAATTATCATATTGAATGTGCATATCTGATGCATTAGTACATACCTGAATATGATTCATTAATGCATAACTAGGTTTACTGATAAGCTGAACTTATATTCAGGATGTTTGATGCATGAGTACATGACTGAACTAATTTGTTAATACATGACTAAGTATGCAACGTCAAATGATACCAAGTTGGTAGCTATATCTGAACACGAGACTGAGTAAATTCAAAGAAAACCTGTTACCTTGTACTGAGCCTGAGTTTGCAAAGAAAAGGTGAGGATACTTGGTCCACATGTCTACTTATACTTCCAAAGTAGCTCCCTTAATGGACTAATTTAGCCATAGTACTTTGACTAAATGGACTTTTCTGTTCCTCAATCCGTGAATTTGATAATCAAAGATTTCAGCTGGAATCTCTTCATAAGAGTGATTGTTTTGAATATCTATGCCTTCTATAGGGACTACGACTGGTGGGTCACCTTTGCATTTCTTAAGGAAGGACACATGGAACACGGGATGCACTGAAGTAAAGTCTGAACGTAACTCAAGCTCGTAATCTACCTTTCTAAAATAACTAAGAATTCGGTAAGGACTAACATATCGAGGACTTAGTTTTTGCTTCTTCCTAAAACTCTACACTCCTTTCATAGAAGAGATTTTCAAATACACAAAGTCACCAATCATGAACTTAAGATCATTTCTATGTACATCTGCATACAATTTCTATCAGCTCTAAGCTGTCTTAAGCCATTCCCTGATCAATTAAACTATATCTAATGTATCAAATACCAAGTCAGGACCTACCACTATGGCCTTACTCACTTTAAACCAACTAATGGGAAATCTACATCTCCTTCCATAAAGTGCTTCAAACTGTAACAGCCTGACATTCTATAACCAGAATGCCACACGGTGCTCATGATCTCGAAAGACCCCAAGCTAACCCTCTACTGATATTTATACATGATAAATTCATAATATAATATAATAAATGCGGAAAACTAGTGATAAATTACCATAAGGTTCAAAACATCTAAAATACATAAATCTGAAAATTGAATACTTATATATCTGTCCGAAAAGCCTCTAACTGTTTAAACTCTGAAGTGGATGGGACATGGACCTAACTTACTCCATTTGCTAAAATAAACTAAATCTTATATAATAATGAAATAAAGATCATCCTCGAATGAAGAGGACTCACTGTTGGGTGTACTGCAACTAATTAAAATTGAACTGCTATAGATGCTCTGGATCTCGTGCGCCTGAACCTATGATATTAAACATCATAGCGCAAGAAATAGGTATGCGATCAGTATCTGGGAATGTACTAGCATGCTAGAAGAGGTAAGGCTAAATCCAAGGGCTATATGCATGATCAATAACTAATTGAATGATATGCAAGAGCTAAATTAGTATACATAGAGAATCTGTAACTAGTGAACATACAGTGCATACAATGACTGAGCATACTGGGTCTGAATCTGATCACTGATACTGAATATACTGTTAATTTGTGGTTTCTAAACATACTCAGATTCTAAGTATTTCAATCTACTGAAACTGAAATCTGAGCTTACTGATGCTAACTGACTGTATCAGAGATCAGGCCTATCTAGCGGGTGATCTTTGAGCATACTGGTAAGAAAAATAATTAAAGAAATATAAGATCAAGCCTATCTAGTGGGTGATCTCTGAATCTGCTTATGGTGATAATAATTAACTAAGACTGAGATCAAGCCATTCTAACAAGTACTCTCTAGATCTGTTGGTACTGATACTAACTTACTTTATTTGAAACTAGGCCTATATAGTGGGTGGACTATGAATCTGTAGAACTATCTAAGTTCCTTACTAAACTAAGTGATTGTATCTGACAGTCCTGAATTTTTGAATTCCTATTTTGAAGATTGAGACTAAAACAATGGCTGTAATAATGGGAGTTCTACTTAACTGACAAGCCCCAAATCTGATCTAGTGGGATCCAACCTGTAACCTCAGCTAGAAGGGTATCAATACCGTGAAACGGGTAAATACCTCAGCTATTGTCAAACCTCTTTAACGGGTGACCCTGAATAGAAAGTCCAGCCTAAGGCAGTATGATAGTAAAGTATTAATCTAATGGGTTACTCGTGGTCCTACGCTTGCTACGCAGTTATAGAATTTAGGGACTCTTACTAACGACTCTGCCACTCTAACGGGGAAGCCGTCATCCCTGTACTCGCTCGGTGCTAATTCCTACTCCCAATTGAAGAACTCTGAACTGATTCTTTACTGAACTTAGACTGAGCTAAATCTGTTATTGTTCATATTTCTTTATTGATCTAACTAATTTCACTTATTTTCGTTATCTGATGGAATACTTATGAATTCTACTTTCTGTCTGAATGTGACTGAGTCCTGTGACTTACTAAGCTTTACTAAAATATCAACTGAGTACTAAGCTTGATTAGACTAAATACTAAGACTTGATTAAACTAGTACTGAGATTACTGAATTTCCTTAATGTTCTATCACTGACTGAATTCTATGAATCAAAGCATGACTGAGATTATCTTGAGACTGACTCAGGTCTAGAAAAGTAGCTAAGTTTTTGGGTCTAAATACCCCCAGGACTCAATAGCATAAATAAATAGGATAGGACCACACTTGAATATCATGACAATGGACTTTCATTCATAACACAATCCATACGATATCTTGTTAATCACTTGAATGTCATAAACATATAAATGTATAAGGTATGCATAATAATATCTCATATTTGTTAAATAAGTAATACCTATGGATAAGAATGCATGCAGCTTATCATAATACTTTCACTAAGGCATTTCAACAAACGCTTGGCATGCACTAGTTATCATATAATTGGGGATTTCATTCTTAACATACTAAAAAGGACTATTCTCTTTACTTAAGCATTCTATCAAACATATGGGGAGCATTCTTTGGTTATACGAAAGATTCTATACTTAATTATCATGAATACATCAATATCATGCAACTTGAAGGGATTTTTATCATGAACATCACATAGTAGGATCAAAGCTTTGATCTTTGAAATCAAATCATTAATTAAAACTCATCAACAATAAACTTCAATTTCTATTTACAATAATCATGACAATCTCATAAGTATGTATTCTTGAATTTAGAAATGGATTCTTGAACTTCGTGCATAAAAGGAACCCAAGAATCAGTATCTAACATACCTCAAAGGCTTGAATCTTGAAAGAGAATGTCTTTTCTTGAAGGTTCTTGAATTGGGAATGATAATTTCTTAGTTTCCTTGAAGGAGAGCTTGAATTTTGTTCTTGGGAGATGATCTTGAGCGGAAACCCTAATTTTCTTATTCTTAAATCATCAAAACACGTACATAGGAAACCCTAGTTTCCTATGTACGTGGTTTTGATGATTTAAGTTGTGGAACATAAAGAAAAATTCCAAAATAACCCTACAAAATCACTTCTCAGTTGCTGAAATTCTTGACTAATGACCAAGTCTGATAAGCCATCAGATCTGTGATGGCCCATCAGCCCAGGCCGTTACCTGGGAGCTGGAATTGATAGGTTGCTATCTAAGCTTTATGACATGGCTAATAAGTCATTATAAATGTGATAAGCTATCAAATAGGTCATCAGAAATATGATAAGCATTCAGACAGGTCATTTGACATGTGATAAGCCATCAGACAGGTCGTCACTCAGTTTCCAAGCTAACATGCTGTAGTAAAATGGTATAAATTTTTGTTCCGATATCGGATTGGGAAAAATTGGTATTGTTGAAAATCTAATTCAATTATATATCTATTGGTGGGTTATGAGATAAAAAATTCATAGTATAATGAGGGATATTCTTCTATGAAGTTGACTATGGCAATATCCTTCCCATGAATTAAATCGGTAAGGAATGTTTTGAGTCTTCTAATAGCTAGGATGTATTTGAGACCTTAATACACATCAACCTTTATCATAAAACTACCAAATCACTAGAATTTATTTTTCATGAGCTTGAAGAATGATTCTATTATTGGTTGGGAATCTCGAGGTATTACAATATCTCCCCTTTGAGAATATTCATCCTCAAATGTCGCTTGTTAGGCTAAGAGTACTGATTGTCTGATCTTACTTGAGTGACGATAACATCTAAAATATGACTATGCAATTGGAACTAATGATATTGTGAGTTCTTATTCTGAACATGCATATCTGATGCAGGGGATACATGGCTGAAACTATTAATAAGTTGAATTCTCATAATGAACATGCATATCTGATGCATGGATACTTGATGGAGTTGCTCTCATGCATGCATGACTGAATACACTGATGTACTAAACTTTTCTACTATACATACATATCAAATGCATTAAAATTTGAATGAACTGACTCTTGAAAGCATGCGTGGCTATGCAATGATAACTGATGCAAAGCTTGTAATGTGAATCTGAGCATAAAACAAAATGGGTTTTAGAAATTGAAAAAATCAGGCAGCTATAGGGTATCTCCCCCTTGGGACAATATATCCCTTTAAGAACACTTACTTCATCGAAGTACTTAAGAAAACTGAAGAGATGCACAAGGCACCTATGAACTAGTTCATAAATAAATATCTGGGATCTAAATCTATGCATGACGCATGAAATGAGTTATACTTACAACTACTAGAATATTCTATCTTGGAATGGTTACACGCTTGAGATTTCTGATAGCATGATTACATGAAAAGACGAGAAAAAAACTATACAAATCTGACTGTCTGATTGCTAAACTAACTTGTTGGTTCTACTAACGAAGTCATGCTGAAAACTTAACCTCAAATGGGAGAAAAGGACCTAACAATGTATATCATAAAGATGCAAGAATCATAACATACCCAAATCTATGTTAGAGAAACTTTTTTGATCATGGCGAGCCTAAAGTGCATAAAGTCTGTTCTGGCGCTAACCACTATTGGTACCAGATGTGGCACCCTACTGATCGAATTCTCTACCCCTCCGAGCTAGCACACTACATTCCCGCATCCTGTGGCCTGTCTTATCACATCCAAAGCATACCCAACTATGTGCTCTACACACACCTAGGTGATTCTTTCTACACTCTCCATAAAGCGGATAGGCACAAACACTGCTGGAACTACCCTGGGTTTTTAAGTATGGCGCCCCATCATGAATGACATCCTCAAAAATTGGTGCAGGTTCACTATATGAGGATGGATCTGGCACTGAAAACTTCTGGCTATGCTGAGAACGGTTACCACCCTGTGACCCTGCCTGATAAAAGCTGTAACTACCTGTTCTAGATCTCTTATTAGATCTTTTTTTTTAAAATTTGTCTGCCTCTATCTACTGAGTATGCATCATTAACCTACCAATATCCATGTCTCTATTGAGCATAGCAGTTCTACACTCCTTCAACACCAACCCGGATACACTAGTCACAAACTTACTCATACTCGCTCTGGGTTAGCTATCAAGTCAGGATCATACTTAGATAACTAGTTAAATTTAAGGCAATACTCTTTTTCTGTCTTAGAGCCTTGTCTTAGGTTCATAAACTTTTCTACCTTAACTTCTCTCATCTCTAGTAGGAAAAACTTATCTAAGAAGGTATCCTGAAATACTTACCAAGTCATGGGGGCTGCATCCTTCCCTCTACTTTTCTTCTACATCACTACCCAATCATGAGAAATATCCTTCATCCTATAGGATGATAACTATATAATCTCCTTCTTAGAAACATAAATAATCTGGGTGATCTTCATTACCTCCTCAAGATAAAGTTGTGGGTCCTCACCTGCTACTGACCCAAAAAATTCATGCGGGTTTATTCTCAAGAAATTTTTGAACCTGGGTACGGCTGAATCCCCAACATGCTGAGGTGGGGATGCATCCTGATGATTCCCTTGAACATTAGTTATTACAGCTTGGGCTAGTGCCTGAAAAGCTGCCCGGAACTCTGCAGGTGACACATTTTCACTTGAAGGATCTACGGGCTGAGGTGGATGGTTATCATCCCTATGGGCATTGGCTTTGTGAGGAGGAATACTCTGGAAATGGAAGAAAGAGATGGATTAGACTGAGGATTAGCTTGAGCTCATGCTCACTCACATGACATGAATACTTAAAGAAGGTAGACTATTCTTAAAAACATCTTATAGCCTCTTGTACATAAATGTGGAACGCAACACACCTATGTATAAGACTCTACTAGATGTAGCTTTTAAAATTCGTAGGACTCTATTAAACCTTAGTCTCTGATACCAAGTGTGTAACACATCGATATTCTATAATTGAAATGCTACAGGGTGCTCATGATCTGGAAGGACCACAAGCTAACCCTCTACTAATATCTATACCTGAGCACTCATAATAGAATATAATAAATGCAAAAAACTAGTGAAAAGTTTCCATAAGGTTCAAAACATCTAAAATACATAAATCTGAAAACTGAATACTTATACATCTGTTCGAAAAGCCTCTAATTATCTGAACTCTGGAAATGATGGAACATGTTTCCAAATTACTTCATTTACTAAAATAAATTGAATCTAATATAATAATGAAATGAAGATCATTCTCGAATGAAGAGGACTCACTGTTGGGTCTACTGCAACTGTCTTAAACTGAATTGCTATGGATGCTCTGGATCTCGTATGCCTGAACCTATGATATTAAACATCATAGCACAAGAAACGGGTAAGCGATCAGTATATGGGGATATAGTGGCATGCTAGATGAGGTAAGGCTAAATGCAAGGGCTATATGCATGATTAATAACTAACTGAATGGTATGCAAGAGCTGGATTAGCATTTATAAAGAATTTGTAACTACTGAACATACTATGCATAATGTGACTGAGAAAATTGGGATTAAATCTATAACTAATACTGAATATCCTGTTAATCTGAGGTTTCTGAACATAATGATATTCTGACTAACAAAATCTACTGAAACTAAAATTTGAGGTTACTGATGCTAACTGGCTTTATCAGATATCAAGCCTATCTAGTGGGTTATTTCTAATAATACTAATAAGAACAATGATTGAAGAAATTTAAGATCAAGCCTATGTAGTGGGTGATCTCTGAATCTACTGATAGTGATAATGATTACCTAAGATTGAGATTAGGACTATCTAACAAGTGATCTTTGGATTTGTTGGTACTGATACTGACTTAATTTATTTAAGACCAGTCCTATATAGTGGGTGGTCTATGAATCTATGGAACTATCTAAGTTCCTTACTAAGCTAAGTGACTATCTCACAGTCCTAAATTTTTGAATTTCTATTCTGAAGATTGAGAATGAAACTATGGTTGTAACTGCGGGAGTTCTCACTTAATCGACATACCCCAAATCAAATCTAGTGGGGTCCAAGATTTAACCCTAGCTGGAAGGGTCTCAATACCGTGCCACAGGTAATGACCTCTGCTATGGTCAAGGCTTTCTAACGGGTGACTCTGAACAGGAAGTCAAGACTAAGGCAGTATGATCGTTAACCCTTAATCTAACGGGTGACTCCTGGTCCTACGATGGCTATGCAGTTCTGGAGTTCAGGGATTATTACTAATGACTCTACCTCTCTAACGGGGAAGCCGTCATCCCTGCACTCGCTCGGTTCTAGTTCATACTCCCAACTGAAGGACTCTGAACTGATTCTTAACTTAACTTTGACTGAGCAAAAACTTTTATTGTTCATATTTCTTTACTAATCTCATTGAGTTTACTTGGTTCCACTATCTGACGAAATACTTATGAATTCTACTTTCTGTCTGAATATGACTGAGTCCTATGAATTACTAAAGCTTTACTAAAGCCTGAACTGAGTACTGACCTTGATTAAACTAAATTCTGAGACTCGATTGAACTTGTACAAAGATTACAAAATTTCCTTAATGTTCTGTCACTGACTGAATTATACGGATCATAGCACGACTAAGATTATTTTTAGACTGACTCGGCTCCAGACAAGCAGCTAAGTTTTCAGGTATAAATACCCCCAGGAATCGATAGCATAAATAAATAAGACAGGACCATACTTAAATATCATGACTATAGACTTTCATTCATAACACAATCCATACGATATCTCATCAATCACTTAAATGTCATAAACATGTAAAGGCATTTCAAAAAATCCTTGGCATGCACTAGTTAACACATAATTGGGGATTTCATGCTTAACATACTAAAAAGGCACTATTCTCTTTACTTAAGTATTCTATCATATGGGGAGCATGCTTTGGTTATACTACAGATTCTATACTTAATTATCATGAATACATGAATATCATACAACTTGAAGAGATTTTTATCATAAACATCACATAGTTGGATCAAAGCTTTGATATTTGAAATCAAGTCATGAATTAAAACTCATCAACAACATGAACTTCAATTTCTATTTACAAAAATCATAACAATCTCATAAATATATTACCTTGTATTTAGAAAAGGATTCTTGAACTTCTTGAGTGAAAGGAACCCAAGAGTCAACATCTAACATACCTCAAAGTCTTGAATCTTGAAAGAGAATGTATTTTCTTGAAGGTTCATGAATTGGGAATGATAATTTCTTGGTTTCCTTGAATAAGAGTTTGAATCTTGTTCTTGGGAGTTAATCTTGAGAGGAAATCCTAATTTTTTTATTTTTGAGAGTAGAGAGGATTTAAGGTTTTTTAAAACTGATTTATGATGGTTATGTATGTGGTTATGATGATTTAAGTCATGGAACGTGAAGGAAAAGTCAAAAATACCCCAACAAAACCACTTCCCAGTTGCTAAAATTTTTGGCTGACAACCAAGGCTTATAAGCCGTCAGATCTGTAATAGCCCATCAGCCCAGGTCATCACCTAGGATCTGGAATTGATGGGTTGCTGTCTAAGCTTGATGACATGGCTGATAAGCCATCAGATAGGTCGTTAGAAATGTGATAAGCCATCAGAAAGGTCATTAGAAATGTAATAAGCCATCAGACAGGTCGTCACTCAGTTTCTAGGCTGATATGCTATAGTAAAATGGGTATAACATTTTGTTTCGATATCAGATTTGGGAGAATTGGTATCATTTGAAAGCTAATTCAATTATATATCTATTGGTGGTTCATGAGCTCAAAAATTTGTTTTTTAACAAGAGATATACTCATTTGAAGTTGACTATGGCAATATCCTTCCCAAGAATTCAATTGGTAAGGAATGTTTTGAGTCGTCTAGTACCTAGGACGTATTTGATACCTTAATACACCTCAACCTTGATCATAAAACTACCAAATAACTAGAATTTATTTCTTATGAACTTGAAGCATGGTTCTACTATTGGTTGGGAATCCTGGGGTATTACACAAACGGAGCCATCTGAATGCAGAATGATAATTGTTGTGATATGCCAATTCTACTAAAGGAAAGTGGACATCCCAACTACCTTTAAATTCTATCGCACACGCTCGTAGTATATCTTCTAAAGTCTGAATGGTTCTTTCTGCTTGACTATCTGTCTGAGGGTTAAAGATTGTACTGAGTTGATTTCAAATACCAAGACCCATTTGGAATTCCTTCCAGAAATAATTGGTGAACTGGGTAACTCTATCTGAGATAATGGACAATGAAACACCATGCAATCTAACCAACTCCCTGATATAGAGTTTGGCATAATCCTCAGCCGAATAAGAGGTATGGACTGGTAGAAAATGAGCTAATTTGGTCATCCTATCTATAATAACCCAAACTGAATCATGCTGGTGACGAGTACAAGGCAAACCCATCACAAAGTCTATGTTCACTTCTTCCCACTTCCAGGTGGGAATACTAAACTCTTGCATGGACCCACTTGGCTTTTGAAGCACGATCTTAACCTGCTAATATATTAAGCACTTATCCATAAACTCTGCAATGTCTATCCTTATCCCACTACATTGATAGATCTCCCACAAATCACAGTACATCTTAGTGGCCCCTGGATGAATAGAGTAGCGTTCACCATTCATTTCTGCAAGAATTCGCTGTCTCAAGTGATCTATACCTGGAACACATAGCTGACCTTGGCAGTGCAACACACCATCTCCCCCTTAGGAGAAAGCCTCTACCTTCTAATCTCTGACTAATTCCTTTAACTTAGCTAGACTGGGATCCCTATCCTACTTTCCTTCCCCTCGGAAACTATGGATAATTCTGAACTACTTTGGATCCATACACTACCTTCTGATGAATCAGCTAAGTGAACACCTAGTCGGGCAAGCTGATGAAGTTTCTAAGCTAACTTCTTTTTACCATCCTCCACATGAGCAACACTACCCATAGACATCATATTGAGAGTATCAGCCACTTCATTCGTTTTACCCGGATGATATAGGATACTCATATCATAGTCTTTCAAAAACTCTAACCACCTTCTCTAACAGAGGTTTAGGTCTTTATAAGAGAACACATACTGCAGGCTCTTATGGTCTATGAACACATCAACGTGCACACCATACAAGTAGTGTCTCCAAATCTTTAAGGAAAATACTACTGCTGCTAAGTCAAGATCATGTGTAGGATCGTTCTTTTCATGGGGCTTAAGCTGTCTAGAGGAATAGGCTATGACCTTACCTTTCTATATCAAAACATACCCCAAACTAACTCTGGAGGCATCACAATATACCACAAATACATCTGAACCATCTGGTAGGGTCAAAGCTGGAGTTGTAGTAAGTCGAGTTTTCAACTCTTGAAAACTCTTTACACAAGAATCTGACCATTGGAATTTGACTTTCTTAATAGTCAATCTGGACATAGGGGATGTAATACATGAAAATCACTTAACAAACCATCGGTAATAGCTAGCCAATCCTAAAAAACTCCAGATATCTGATGGAGAGATAGGTCTAGGCCAGTTTCTCGCTGCTTTGATCTTTTAGGGATCAAATCTAATGTCATCACCAGAAATGATATGGCTAAGAAAGGCTACTGACATTAGCTAAAATTCACACTTACTGAATTTAGAGAATAGTTGATGGTTTCTGAGAGTCTGCAATACTATTTTGAGATTGTCTGCATGATCATGCTCACTGCAGGAGTAGACAAGAACGTCATCTATAAAGACTGTGAGAAACATGTCCTAATACTGCTTGAACACATGGTTCATCAAGTCGATAAAAGTTGTAGGGGAATTGGTAAGAGCAAAGGACATGACTAAGAATTCTAAGTGACCATACCGATTTTTGAAGGCTGTTTTTGGGATGTCACATTCTCTGACTCTGAGTTAATGATAGACCGATCTAAGGTCTATCTTGGAGTAGTAACTGGCACCTTGAAGCTGGTTAAACAAGTCATCTATTCTGGAAAGTGGATACTTATTCCTAACTATGAATTTATTTAGCTGATGGTAGTTAATATAAATTTTAAGAGAATCGTCTTTCTTATCACAAATAAAGCTGATGCGCCCCATAGGGACACACTAGGTCTGATAAATCCCTTATCTAGGAGATCTTTAAAATATTCTTTTAATTGTCTGAGTTCTGCTTGAGCCATTCTGTATAGTGGAATACATATAGGTTGAGTATCTTAAAAAAGTTCTATGCCGAATTTAATTTCCCTATCAGGAGGAACTCTAGGAAGATCTTCGGGAAACACATCTGGGATTTCACATGCTACTGACACTAGTTCAAGAGTAGGGGTTTCTACACTAGAGTTCTGGACTCGAACGAGATGGTAGACACATCCCTTAGATATCATTTTTCTCGCCCAAAGGTAAAAAAATAAGCTGACCCCTAAGTGCTAAAGTACTACCCCTCCATTCTAGGACAGGCTCATTCGGAAACTGAAATTGGACAATTCTATTTCTGCAGTCGACTGAGGCATAGTAGGAATAAAGCCAATCCATGTCAAGAATGACATCAAAATCAGTCATCTCTAATTCGACTAAGTCTATTGAAGTGACTTTTTAAGATATCATAACTGGACAGTTCCTATATACCCACCGAGCTATGATAGATTTACCCATTGGGGTAGAGACTGAGAAAGGTTCTGGTAGAATTTTGAGATTGACTCTGAAATTAATGTCTATATATGGAGTAACAACAGACAACGAAGCTCCTGGTTCTAGCAAATCATAAACATGTAAATGGAAAACTTGTAACGTACTAGTGACCATATCAGGAGAACTTTCCTGATCCTGTCAGGACTGAAGAGCATAAAGTCTATTAGGGCTCTACCCACTGGCAGCACTAAAAGTGGCACCCGACTGATTTGGGTGATGCAACTGAGTTGGGGTACACTTATAATGACCTTGTGATACATAAAGAACAAAGAGACATGAATCAAACACCAAATCAGTCCACTAGTTTGAAGAACCCATGGACTTATTTAGTGACCACTCTAGAATTCACTACAACAATAACAAGAATGAGATATAAGGGTGTATTTCAACCCCAAAACAGCCACCAAACTATATTTAACAACACAACATGAACAACAATAATGAGGTAACAATAATAACTCCTCACGGGTTATATTAACAAGAAAAAGAATAACGATTACAACAAAACAAAGGGTAGAAAGATAGACCAATGGTTGGCATAATCTTAAGAAACCAAGAGCATATTCCACTCTTGGACCCTTAACACCACACTCAACAAAGAACTAAATTTTACAATTGAAACAAGAGAGGCATACACCACCTAAGCACCAAGGTATCAAGCTAAATGCAACATAAAAGTGATTCCACACTTGTATATTGCTCTAGTTACGGTTGGACTCTCTCTCACTCTAAGAGATGGTTCTTTCCTTAACATTCAATAACTAAAGAACTAGAAACCTTATAATGTTTCATTTATATTACATTACAAAATAAGAGACAAAATACTAAAGGGGCCATTCATTAATGGGCTCCAAACCGCCCATTAAGTGTACTTCAGGGGCAGGTTTGGGCCTTCTTCACACTTGGTCTTGTGTACCCTGTTAGGTGACCTTCAAAATACTCAAAAAGTGTCCAAGGTCATGATCGTACTCGTATAATACTCTTTATCTTAAGAGGAATTTTCCCATCAATTCATAACCTCACCTCTTTTCCATAGAAACCTTACAACCTCCTTCACACGGCCACACATCTTCTACATCTTCCTCACCTTGCATTTTAACCTCTTTTTGATTTACATCTTGAGGCTTGCCATTAACCTTAGCCTATTCAATTACTACTTCTTCCCCTAGATATTATAATTTTCCCTTCCTTAGGATCACGTTCCTCCAGATTGGGAACTCACTAGCCTTGTGCCCCTACCCTTTGCATTTGAAGCATTGAAATCCCTTGGAATTATAATTGGAAATTAGTTTTCCTTAATGCCTAGGGTACTATTTTGGGGAAACCTTGCTACTCTCGGTTTGGACAACCATGAATAATCTCTCTTTGAGCTCTCTTTCAACCTCTAATGCCGCTCAGAAGATGCCATCAATGGATTCAAACTTATGAAATGTCATGCGAGTGAAGATGTCCTTGTTCAACCCAACTTCAAAGCGCACGATGTCATGAATCACTTGTTTACCCCGGTGATCTATTTTCAACATCAATTGTTGAAATTCGTCATAGTAAGCCATGGCACTCTTGCTCCCTTGCCTCAAATTGTACAATTTTGTAAGGAGCTCATGCCTATAAGTGTCATGCAAGTATATTTTCTGCATAAGGTTCTTCAACCAAAACTAAGGCGGAGGTTTTCCCCCAATTATCTCATTCCCAAACTATTTAACATACTCCCACCATGTATTAGCATACCCTTCGAAGTGAGCTATAGGATAGCAATTTTTGTTTTCTTTGGTGAGATCATTAAACTAGAGAATCTTGTTCCAATATGACTCCCATGCAAGGTAGCCTTCGGGATCACTCTCACCTTTGAAAACTAGAAGGCTCACTTTGATGGAATTGAGACCAATATTTCATTTTAGATGGCCATCTCTCATCTCTCAGCCTAACTCCCCTTGTCTACCCTTTATTCTCTCTTCCCTTAAGTAAACATCATCATATAGGCCATAACCATCATGTTGTCCTCCCCTACTATAACCCTCAATATGGATGTGTCTATTTGGGTTAATTGGAGCTTGTAGTGGCATGATTGGATCTGGATAGTGAGGTCTTCGATGAAGTGGAGTTTGGATGAAAGGGTTTGGGTTTGGTGGTGGTATTTAGAATCCAAGCCCTTATTGTTGAACTTGGTGGAGTGGAGGATGGTTTTCTCTATCTTTTTAAGGGCTTTGCGAGTAAAGATTGGTTGGATTTGTGGCAATTGGTGGATATAGAATTTGGTGCAAGGTCTCGGGAGTACTAGTTGGGGAATTGTTTTGAGGGGTGGAAGGTCGACTCTTTTGGATTTCCACACATTCTAATCTCCCACTCATTAATTCCATATGTGTATCTAATTTCTCAAGACCCATATTCAACCTATCCACATCTCAGGACATAGTTTCAAGGCGAGCCCAAATGAGATCGATGGCATTATTGTTCATTATTTGAGAATTTGAAGCGTCGGGTTCCATTGTGGTTGTACCAAAAATAAACATTCAAGGTATGGTCTAAAAAGACACCCAATCAGTCCACAATATCATACACAACAATACAATACAAATCATACAAAACAAAACACACATTAGTTCAAAACAACCTCCCACAATGAGATCCCACCTTCAAGTTTCTTCAAACTCAATATCAACAATGGTGGATGGCTCAAATAACCTCCAATTTAGCTTAAATGTGAACCCTATACTCACATAGTGTTATAGAACACAAATCTAACACTAAAAACAGAAGAAAAACACAAAATCAAAAACTCAAAATTTGACCTCGGGTCAAAAATAAGTTTAGTATTTTTTGGGGAATTTTGAATTTTGACACTTCTTTTTTGTTGGGATTTTCAATTTCTAAACTCTAATAGTGTTAGGGAACAAGGATCTAACACTAGAAACACACAAAAATCAAGTTTTTTGAAAAACCTAAAAATGTGAACAGTAATTTTTTTCTTTTTTTCTTCTTTTTCACTTTTTTCTTTTTGATTTTCAAGATAACAATCCCAAGATTGATTTTGAATTAATCCGGAATTTATGTAGTTAACAACTAAGACAAGATCCTCATTTAAATAGATGAAATTTTCCATGAGTTTGCACAACTTTATCATTTTGGCTAATCCTGACATAGGATGAATCAGTAATATTTGAAGACATAGTTCCCTAGAACCAAGCATAATTTGGGACACGAATTTATGGATCTTGAATATCTTAACATAGAGCTTGAATACACAAAAGACTATATTTACTGAGACATCGTTGCTTCTAGTTTGGAGGTCGGAATATTATGTGAGTTACATAGAGAGCTCCGACCTTAGACATAGATAGAACTTGAATACATAAGACATTAATACAAAGACCTCTTAAATTAAAGTAGGAGGAATATTCCTGGATATGAACAAGCTTATCTTGACTCCTCCCTGCAACTTTCCACACTGAGAAAAAATTTGGAACTACCTTTATTCCCCATCTCCCCCTTAGGTTAAAGTCGCCCTACTAGACTTGAGGACATAACCTTACATAAAAATCTATAGCCATAACTCTCGACATAAAAGAAACTTTGCCATATACTTAAACTCTAAAATCTCCCTGAAGAACTATACTCTGAAGTCCTTGCTTTTCTGTAAATGCTACTCTTAACTTTCGCTAGCCTCTATAACCATCACCCTGAAACTTGCACTCACGTGGGTATTTATATCCACACCCCTTATCACATAACCACTTATTCTCCATCACTTAAGATACTCACATTAAACCTCTCATTGCAAAATTTACAACTTAACAATATTTTCACAACTATGCCAAAGGCTTTCATTTCCTAACTACATTTCCTCAAGTTCTACTTTAATGAACACTATACAACAACTCTGTAGACTTCTCTATTCTACAGAATTAAAAAATATAACTAGGTACACATGCACTTATACCATACAACCTTATCTAACAACATTCTATCTAGGGTTCAACTTACTCTTATATGATTATCACCCTTATCAACTCAATGACTCAACCACAACTCTTCATTTTAACACTAGTCCTCATGTACATAAATATCACAATTGTCCACTCCTTTTTCTATAAGTTGCAAACCTAGGCTATTTCACACATCTCATCAAGCCTACTAATTCATTCCCATAAAACATACATTATCAATCTTGAGCTACTATTCTCACCACTACCCTCCATATCTATAGTTCAAGCCTATTATCTATCATAAATCATGTAGCATAGATTAAGCATTCAACATATTATACTAATCCATCATATAGGAATACCAACCTAAGTCTCTTCCTTCACTTAACTATGACCCATATGTTCATTCTCTCCACAACATTACTACCACACCTTAAAATCTACTACATACCTTCTCATATGCAGTACTAGTTTACAACTACTAGAGAAAAGACATCAAAGGGGGTAAAGTCACATAATAGGGATAGTCGACCTTAACTTATTTTATATCCCATTCCAATCTTATCAACATATTCTAATTTCTCACATCATACTTACATACCCAAGCATATATTTTGACTACCTTCAAATTCCACTTATGCTAATGAGTCTCTACCCATAACTTATTGACTAATCCAAAACTCTTTACTCAAACCTATAAATAATTTATACACACACCATAATTATCTATTCTGAGATGCTTCCATATTTTGAATAAATAAATAAAATAAAAATCATATCCAGACATTTTCTTCATAGACCATCATACAATCTACAATTATTGCTACCACACTAGTCTATCATTATAAAATGGAAAATCATACCTCAATCAATGGCTATACAGCTAAAACTATTTATTTAGACAAAACTTACCGCACTCTGACTTCATATCACCAACTTCTTGGACCATCTCACTATTAATAGGTCATGATACTTTAACATATACTACTACTCAGGTGGAAATATGGTTCCAATATTTTGCTACACATTAATACCCTTATGCTTGACACCTACAACATGAATTTTGAAAGAGGACTGATAAACTTTGGACCTCAAGCTGAAAAGCATGAATTCATTAGGATAAAGGTATACACTCAAATCAATACACCTTGAAGCATTAACGGACTCCTTTCAAGTCCTATGCTATCTTGTAACTTTTTAGATAACTCCATTAGTGAGAATCAGATTGTTGGGGGAGCTAGACTCTTAGACTTGTTAACCTCGACAAAAAGATATGGCCCATGAAATTTGAACAAGGAAAGAATTTGGATAAATTTCTTATGGACGATGCTATAGCATGAACTAGAGTATGAAATAATAAGAAACAACTCCTAATTGCCCTGATTATAAATATGGTGCACAACATACCCATAAGCAAGACTCTACTAAACACGACTTCGCAAAAAACTTGCGACCATAAACCGTGCTTTGATACCAGGTTTGTCATGACATAAACTGAGGCCCTGGCCATGATGGACATCTCAAACCATGAATGCCCAAGCACCGTTCTCTATCTGGCAATCATACTGTAATACCCCGTATGTTTCTAAGTAGGAGGTGAATAAGTATTCCTACGTATGAAATCTCCTATCTTGTGATTCATACTTGAGTACATGACTTACAATGAGTATCCTAGTAATAGAATAGCTTATGATGCATTAAGCATGTTTATATGAGTCAGTTAAGGTAATACAAGCTAAGAGTTTTTGAATCCATCAAGTTTTAGTGTTTGATTTTGCAAGGGTCATATTTGAACGAGTATAACTTGATGTTAATATGGTATTTTGGCTGATTCAGACCCATGAAATTGTAGAGAATCGAATTAGCTTTCCAACGATACCAATTTCTCCTTAATCAAATACCCGAGCAAAAAGTTATGCCTATTTTCATGAGAGATAGTAAGGATAGGGGATTGGTTAGGCACCGCCCAACCCAAGAATAGGCCATTGGTTAGGCGCCGCCTAACCTAGATTAGGAAATCACTTGGGCACCGCCTAAGTCAATTCCAGGTGCCAAAAACACTCTGTTTCGAGTTATTTTAAGAGTAATTAAGGCTTTTAACACTCCTTACACGTCCCTGAACTTAACCCTACAAAATATATATCTTCTAAACATATTACAACCCTATTTTAATCTCAAATATCATCATCCAAGAGCATGAAAAGAGAAAAACAACTAGGGTTAAAAACTAAGCTTGAAGATCCGATTTCAAGGAAATTCCTTCGTCAATCATCAAGAATCTTCCTTCTAAGGTATGCGTGGGTTGATTTATGGATATTTTTCATCCATAAAGCTCAAAAACCCTCTTTTTCATTATAAAGTATGATTTATATATTGTTGGGTGTTAATGATCATGTTGTTGATATTGGGTGATTCCCAAGATGGAATCTTTGTATGTTTGTTTTGAATTTCATGATATCATATGAGTTGGAAACATATAAATTGGGTTTTTCATGATGTATGAATTTGATGATTTCACCAATGCTTAAGATGTGCATGTAAGGTGTTTGATAAAATTCCTAAGAGGCTAGAAATCATGCAATATAGCTAAATTATGACTAAGTGAAGGATTCATGATATGCCCTTACGTTCCAATGACTTCTATGTTGTTAATGTGCCTTGTAAATGTTGTTG
>JAPEIP010000060.1:379759-395653 GCA_026120095.1 Capsicum chinense
TTGTACCCAAAAACTATAGTTGTGTGCCTAGATCCATGTCATGTTTCATGATATCCGAACTCAAGCTATGATTCCATAGACTTCAGTCAGTCATGTGACTCAGGAAAACCTCATGATCTTAGTCAGTTGTCAGATATCAATAACATTCCTCCAGTCAATGGAATTCAGTAAAATTAAGTTATGCATAGTTAGTTATTCATGTCCAGTCCCTCCTGATGGGAGTAGAGGTTAGCACCGAGTAAACCTAAGGATGGGAACTCACCCGCCAATTAAGGGTGTGATTCTTAGTAGTCATCCTTGTGTTCAAGAACTACGTAGCCAGCGTAGGTTGAGATATCTTAACCCGTCAGATTAGGGTTGATGAGGTGGCTTAACCCGTTAGTTTAGAGTTCCCACCATTCTCATTGAGTACCCGCCATATAAGGGTCATTCACAGGCTATCCTTACCCGTGGCACAGTATTGACACCCCTTCAATTAGGTCAGAGATTCAACCACAGCTTAGCTATCATGGCTTACATGGGGCAGGTCAGTTAAACACTACTTCCCACAGTTTTAGTATTAGTCTCAGTAAAAGAACTCAGGGCTTTCTTCAGATTTTAGTAAATACAGGACTGTCAGATACAGTCGTCCATGTTATTAGTTTCAGTATCAGTCATGATAGTTACCAGTAAACCATGTATTAGCTTACAGGTCATGCTATCACGTATTCATGGTCCTAGTTTCTATATATGTCTGTTTGCACTCCCACATTCATATAAGTCAGTTAGTGTTGTTCATGTATGAAACCCTTTTTGTTCAGCCTACCTTCCTCGTATACTCAGTACTCCAGTTGTGCTGACGAATTTGCACTATGGTGCTTTCTTTTCATGTTGCACCATAGGTTCCGAGACACGAGCTCCAGCCAGCAGTAGCGGTAGCATTCCAGTCGTAGAGACACAGTGAGTCCTCGTTCATTCAAGGACAATATGATTTGATACATTTATTTAATTCTTCAGATGAGTTTTATGGAATTAGTTTGAGACATGTTCCTTCAACTCCTTATTCAAATAGTTTAGAGGCTTTTAGATTTACGTTCAGATTGAGTAGTTTTAGGTATTTTCACCGACATGATTGTATTCAGTTGAACCTTATGGTCTTATAGTTCTATGTATTTTGCATTATTATATCATAATATGTAGTATACAGGTACATATATCAGTCATTGGTTAGCTTGTGGTCCCTCGGGTTCATGAGCACCGTGTAGCATTCCGGTTCAGCGAATCGGGGTGTTACACATACACACTTTCATATTATATGGAGGAAAATGTAGAAATATAAAACACTACGGAACAATGGTCAAATTTTATTTCAACTGCTCTATACCTAAATGAGTTCATAAAGATTAAAAACATCTAACACTAGTCTGTGAAATCTCTACTAACTGAAAGTAACATCCGTCTGAAGGCTAGAATGAAGCCCCCATTCGGACTATGAATCAAAATAAAATAACAATGACATATAGATTAGGCCTTCCAGAAAAAAAGAGGGTTCACCAACTGCAACTTCTGACACACACGGATCTACTACTAGATGGGATCGCGGGATTGTGCCTCAGATCCTAAGAAATAGGGGGTCAATACATATGTACTGGTACGGAGAGCAATCCAAAATAATGTATTTATATATAACATAATGGAGAGGAATTAATAAAATATTTTACATAGAAAATATGAAAACACATAGGCATACATTAAAGACCTTGAAACATTTCTTTCAAATCATAAACCACTCTTTATGTTCCTTCTGAGCTAGATGGTGCACCCTACAATCTATAATTCCATGGGCTATATGGAATCCGCCCTTGACTCGGTAGCCAAGCCTCCAATCCATGTTTGCTGCAAGGATTGGAGTATCAGTGTGCGGAGACACACAACACCATACAACATGATTCCATGATCTTCAATCAAGTCAACATATCATGGTAGTACACAATACCACAAAGCATGGCTCCTAACTATTGTCCCAAAGTGGGATGACATAAATCAAGGTACACAAGACCACACAGCATGGTACCATAACCCAGTTTCGGCAAATCATTATTTCTAGCATTGAGTCTTTCAACTCGTACTTTCTTCAGGTAACCATTTAACTTTCTTTAAGCCTATTTCTAACCTTTTATAAACATGCATCTTTTTTAATTAAAGATCTAGAAATCCTAATAAAAATCTACACTCTATTTTGTTTTGTGTTACCATGGCATTATCTGTATTGGAATCATCATACCAAAACTTACAAGTCATATTTCTAAGTCATACAATATCATGTTACAGTCTTCTCTTTAAAAACTTTATTTTCAGACTACCGAACTAGTCAAACAGTATAAGAGGATAAGTATAGTGAAATTCATGAAAACAGAGTCAAGGATCCTCAATTCAATTAACAAACACATGGTGGTCAAGTATCTTGTAAGAAATCTTTGACTTCTTTTTAAAATCATCACTTTCATTTATGCAATTAAGAAAGACACCTTCTCCTCAAGTCATCATCAAAACCAAGTCAACAAAAAATAGTAATGACATTTATGTCATGCTTCTCATTATGCAATCGATTAATTCATAATGAGAGAGGGAGTATAAATCTTCATTCTCTCAAATCAAGTTTCAAACATTCATCCCACATATGAACATATGTGAACAAAATCAAATTTTAGGAGGGGAGGCCTCAAGACCAAAACTTTATCATCAATAAGGTTTCATAATGCATAATTGTAATTATAAATCCAAACCCCTTAGTAAATTCAAGATTTCTAAACATTTATTCATCATTAAAACAATTTCACCATGCCCATGTAGTTTTAGGAAAACCCCACATACCTTATATTGATTAGTTTGATGATTGAAAGCCTAATCTTGAAACCTTACTTGAGAATCTTGAATTGGAAGGCTTGAATTCTTGATCTTTGCAAGGAAAATTTGAATTTTGTTCTTGGAGAGGTGGTAAGGGCTTTTCTTTTTACAGAAAATTGATTTAAGAGGCAATTGATGCTCCTTGGGGCTGAAATTTTACGTTATGGACGGAATTTAGGTGAGGGGAAGTGACCAAAATACCCCTAGACCTATTAGAAACTGATCTAGCATGTGAAACAGTTCTATAACGCGCTGGACGACGCATCGCCTCGCTATAGTGTGGGCTTACTGCCTCACACGAAAAGTGCCATAACATTTCGCTCGGTTATCAGATTTAGGAAGAATTGATATCATTGGAAAGCTAATTCAATTATCTAAAATTTGGTGAGTCTTAAGCTGAAAAATTCTACATGTATCAAAAGTTATACATGTTCAAAGTGGACCCTTGTATAATCGAATATCAAACTTTGGGTGAATGAAAGATTTTAGCTCAACTTGTTCTAAGTGATTTCTCTGAACACCTTTTTCCTCATACTCACTTCATACACTAGGAGAAAGATCATGACACATGAATTCAAATATAAATTATGGAATAAGAGTTTACACATGTAGGAACGACGGTCCGATTTCTAGCTCAAAAATGCAGAGCATTACAGTCATTCATCATAACTACGAGGAATATCACCTTTCTAGTCCAATTTTCATATCTAGGGGAAAATAGCATCTCTATAGGCCACATAACATATCTAGCAGGAATATCATCTCTACATGCCCAATATCACTTTCATAAGAAGTATCACAACTTTAACTTAAACCCACAATCCGAGAACATCAATACAAGTTACCAAGTCATGAAGTAACTTTATTATAAGGCTTACTAGCCTCATCTATGTCTAACATCCGTAGCTAAGTCAAAAAGATTTAACACAAGTTTAGGCCCAAGTGGCCAGACTATCCCACTTCTAATCCTCAATTTTCATAATTAGGCATGCTATGCCCCAAACTAGGCTAAGGTATCTTGTCCATCTTCTAGATGTCAAGTAAATCATATTCAAGCCTAAGATAGCAGCTTCGACTAGAAAAAAGGGTCCTCAAGTCAACTCTACCCAACTTACAGTTTTAAGACTACCACACTAGCCCAATAAGGCCTAATATATAAATCATGCTTCAAATGCTAAAACCATATCCCAAATATTGGTTTGCATCCTAACCACGCAACAACTAATCTAAACTAGAGAGAGAAAGCAATAGGATTAAAAAGAGGTATAAACATACCATTTTACGGGTCCCAAGCTCGCATCTTAACTCCAAACATTAACAATCGAGACCAATTAATCCTACGCATAATCAAGCCTAAAATTAATACTCACTCACAACATATATCACACATAATTTATGAAGAAAAGTAGATTGAAGCCTAATAGATATCACACTTAGAAAACTTTGCATCAAGATTTTTCTCTTCTAACAAACCCATAATAATCCATAGGAGATTCTGATGTTCCCTTTTACTCTTAGAATAAATTAGAATATCATCTATAAGGACAATTAATAAAGAGTCTAAGTAAGGTTTAAATGTCCCATTCGTCAATCTTATAAATACAGATAGATCATCAGTCAGTACAAAAGACATCACCAGAAACTAATAGTGCCCATACATGATTCAAAATATAGTCTTGGGAATATCGTCAACCCAAATCACAAGCTGATGATACTCGGACCTCAAATTAATCTTGGAAAATATGGTTGCAGTATGTAATTGGTCAAATAGATCATCGATATATGTAATGGATACTTATTATGGAAAGTAACTTTGTTCATCTGCCTATAGTCTATATACGTATGAAGACTACAATTCTTCTTCTTCACAAACAACATAGGATCCCCCCATGAAGAGGCAATCGGATGGATAAAGACCATACTCAACAAATCTTGCAATAAGCCATTAGCTCCCTCAAATCAGTTGGAGCCATCCTATAGGAAGGAATAGAAATAGGATGAGTACCTGGCTCTAGTCAATATAGAAATCAATGTCACAGCCTAGTGTCATACTAAGAAAATCTATAGGAAAAACCTCATGGAAATCATACACTACAGAAACTGACTCAATAGGTGGAACCTCTATAGAAGTGTCCTAAATATGTGCTAGGAAGGCCAAAACACCTCTCCCAATTAACCTCTTTTCATATAGAAAGGAAATAAGTTTCATTGGAGAAGAAATATAATCACCCTCCCACTCAAATCTATCTACTTAAGACATAGCTAAAGTCACTGTCTCAACATGACAGTCTAATATAGCATGATATAGAGACAACCAACCCATACCCAAAATTATGTAAATATCTACTGTGTCTAGAATCACTAAATTTTCCCAAGTTTGATACCCTATAAACATGAAAGAATATGAACAACAAACTCTATCAACAACAACAGAATCACCGACACGAGTAGACACATGAATAGAAAAGTCAAGTAGATCACACCCTTTTTCTAAACCCACAACAAAATTAATAGGTACATATGAGAAATTAGAGCTAGGACCAACTAACACAATGTCCACATAGTCACAAAAAAATAGTACTTGTAATAATATTGTATGATACCTCTACCTTAGACTTGCATGAAAAAGCATAGATATGGGACCCACCACCTTCTAAACAAATCAACCATCTCCTAAAAAATCTTAACTAAAGATATCATACGAAAAGCAAAAATCTGGGGACCCGTATTCAAATCCTCCCTAAAGAGACAAATTCTCTCATCTTTAGTTTTCAGCAAGTGAGATGCATATCGGGACAATGAATGAAATTTAGCCTCATAGGCCAACTGACATATTCCCCTCCTTAACATTAGCAAACTCATCTTTTTTCTATCTCTCAAATTACAAGGCATATACTTTTTGACAAAAACTGAATAAAACTGAGTCCAAGTCAAGGGAGGCGAACCTGTATCCCTACACTCTACAGAAGCTCTCCACTACATCTTGGCATCCCCTTAAAACTGGAAGGTAACCAGTTATACACCATACCTATTAGCCATACCCATCTTTGAGAATAAGAATAAAATAATTCATATGTCGATTAGAATTGCCAGATACCAATTAAAATACAGTATTAGCATGTAAGAAAGAAGAATTTGAATTTTCCTAGTGTCCTATAGCCTCTCAAAGAAAAGTACGGACATCTCCGTACTATTTTGCAAGACTCTACTAGAAAAATTTTTGTATGAAAAGATCGACGAGCCTAGGGCTCTGATATCAACTTTTTCACAACCCAAAAAGTCTTGAGTGGCACCCACACTAATCTTCCTATGGGAGAACCATCTAAATTAAACCATAACCCAATCACTTAATCAATATTAAGATGATATTATAATAAATAAACATAACAACAATAATCCAGGACTAATAATTATTACTGCGAAAGTCAAACAAACTACTTACTAAAATCCCCAAAACCCAAAAGTCATTGTACAAAAAATACTAACAAAGATCATGTCTAAAGAGATATCCAAAAATAAAGTAAATAATGAATGTTTCATTGCCCAAAAGATGGACAAGAACAAATAAGGTGACCCATGGCAACCTGGAGATGGAGTGCTCATCTTTAGATCAAGATCTACTATCAAACTCTAGAGGTGTGGTCATGTCTGAGTCTTTTGAACACTTTCTGCACCGAACAAAAGAAGAGTATAGGGAAATATCAGTACAAACCACTATGTACTGGTAGGTATAAATAAAATAACAAGTAGACAAGTATCACACATAACAAATATTCAATAAATCAATAATACAGCAATAATAGGTCAAACAGTGCTCACAAATAAGTCACATAACCATCAAGCGTATCAACCATACTGTAAACATCCACAACATCAACACAAATATGTACACATATTCTATGGGACTTATTTTTGCCCAAATAGTCATGACCTACTGGGAATAATCTATGTTCATATATCGTACAAGCCTGCTACCCGATCCACCATATACATATCCGTACTGATATGGTACTCGATCCAACATATACATACCTGTACCGACGAGGTACCCAATCTAATACATGCATAACCATACCGATGTGGTACCCAATCCAACATATACATACCTATAACAGTGTGGTACACAATCCAACATATACATACTTATACCGGTGTGGTTCCCGATCCAACATATACATATTCGTACAGGCGTGGTACCCGATCCAACATATATATACCCATACCAACATGGTACCTGATCTAACATATACATACCCTGCAACACACTATATTTTTATGCTAGAATTCTAACTGTCGTTCCTACATGTGTAAGCTCTAATCCAAATAATTTCCATGTGGATATAAGTTTCATGATCATTATCCTAGTGTGTGAAGTGCTCTTGAGGTAAAAAATTGCAATAACTCATATTTCTATCTAGCTTTGATTCGTCCCTAGAACATTAAAAATCTTGCTTTATAGATGAATGCCTTTATTCCCTATGGTATTTTTAAGATTTTGAATATTTATCATATGGAAAATTGAATAGGCATTCCATCGATACCAAATTCACCCAAATCTAATACTCGGGCAAAGAGTTAGAGCCATTTTATTAAGACAGTGTACCACCTAGTACTTTAGCACATCGCAGAGTCAGCCAAAATGGAAATCATCAAAATACAGTGAGCCTCCATGATTATAGCGCGTTTCGCTAAGGCTTAGTTTTAGAGTTGTCAATTTCCAGTGTACCAATTCAATTCCACCGCATCGCAGTTCCTTTCCAGTTCGTAACATAGGTGGCAATGCGATTTCCACCGAATCGCACCACCAACCAATTTCTAGTGAGCTGGTGTGATTTCACCGCATTGTGCTAACATGAAAAATCAGGATTTTCAAATTTCGTTATTTAATTCCAAGGACCAATTGGTAATTTTCTAAAGCCCTTAATCATTCTATATACGGGATTTAAACCCTTAATAGCCAAAATTCCACATTTATTTTCACTATTCCTCAAGAACAAAAGCATTCTCTTTCAAAAATAGAAAACCCTAGCCCCCAAGTTTCAACAGCAATTTTAAGAATCCCTGTAAGAGTCTTCAAGAACTTCAATAATATAGATTTCTAGGTATGTTAGATGTTGATTCTTGGGTTCCTTCTACCCAAGAAGTCCAAGAATCTTTTTCAAAATTATGAAGTTTATGTATTTATGAGATTTCATAATTTATGTGTATTGAAGTTCATGATTCTGTGCTATTGAGTTTTAATTCATGATTTAGGCTACAAGTTGAAAAGCCTTAGTAAATGCATTGTGATATGTTAGCATAAAATCTCCAATTATGTATACTTTGATGCATGTTAAGTGTTTGATGCAAGACCTTGTTGGATAAACTATGAGATATTGGTATACACTCCCTATGAAACCACATGTCAATATTTCCAAGTGCTTGAAATATTGCTTTATTGATTGTATGGTGAATGATAGTCTATTTTTATGTTGTTCAAGAGTGGTCAGGTCTTGTATTATTTGTGTTAATTGAGTCCTGGGGGTATTTATACCCAACAAATTAGCTAATTGTCTAGAGCTAGTGTCAATTTTAAAGATAATCTCAGTCGTGCCATAATTAGTAGTACTCCCAGACAGTTATAAAATGTAGGAAATCTCAGTATCATTAGCATTCTAGCTTTTGTTAGTACTCAACTCAGATCTTAGTAGTATTGAAGTATTAAGTTTAAAACCTAGTAGCATTTAGTCAGATAATAAAATACAATAGCATTCTATCAGTCTTCGAAACCAAGTGAACTTAGCTAAATCAGTCAAGTAACATGATCAGTAATAGATTCAGATCAGTCTAGTATAGTTTAAGAATAACAATTAGTTTAGTATCTTTTAGTTAGGAGTAGGATTCAGCACCAAGCAAACCTAGGGATGGAGGCGCACCTATTACATAGGACTGAGATCCCTAGAAGCAATCCCTAAATTCTAAAACTACATAGCCAGCGTAGGTATGAGATATCTCCCTCTATATAGGACTGACATACTCAAGGGTCACCCATTAGTACAGGACTGATCCCAGGGGTCACCCATTAGATAGGACTGACTCCATAGCAGTAGTTTCTTTACCCGTGGAACGGTACTGATACCTTTTTAGTTGGGATTACAGGTTGGACCCTATTAGTTAAGATTTAGGGCATGTCAGTTACATGACTACCTCCCACAGTCTCAGCTTTAGAAGTAGTCACAATAAAAGAACTCAGCTCAGTGGCACAGATTTGGGACTGTTAGATACAGTCACTCAATAGTATCATTAATGGATTTTGAGATTATCCACTAGATAGGGCTTATCTTAGATTTAGTCAAGTAGTATCAGTATCAGTACTAATAGATTCAAAGATCACCTGTTAGATAAGACTGATTCAAATACAGTTAATTAGTATTAAGTACCATCAGATACAGAGATCACCCACTAGATAGGACTAATCTTAGAGTCAGTTAATTATTTTCATTATCAGTATATTTAGATATCACCCTCTAGATAGGACCGATATCAACTTCAATCAATCAGGTATCAGTATCAGTAGACACAGTAATTAGAAATCCAATTTTTAGAATTTAGTATTCAGTATTCAGTGTTATTATGATTTCAGTTATAGCTTATGAATTCAGGTTTGTATCCTTAGTCAGCATACACGTGTATTCAGTTAGTATTATTCATGCATATGAACCCTTGCATTTAGCCTTACCTCATCTCTATACCAATATATTCAAAGTACTGATGCATACTTTTCTCTTATGTTACGGTGTCTTATACCATAGGTTCATAAGAATGAACTCCAGAGCACCCTTAGTAATTTAGATTCAGCCAGCAGCAGTATACTTAGTAGTGAGTCCTCATCATGCAAGGATGTTCTATTGTTTCTTTATATTTCTAGATTCATTATTTTTGTAGACGGAGTTAGTTAGGGGATTGTCCCATCAACTCCTTATTCAAACAATTTAGAGTCTTTCAGACTATAGTGTTTTTTGGACTAGATGTTTCAGATGGTTTGTAGTTTTACAAATGTTATGTATTATCAGTATTTTAGATGTTTTGAACCTTATGGAAAGTTTTCTCCAGTTTTCCACATATTTATAGTATATTATTTAGTGCTCAGTTACAGATATTAGTTATGGGTTAGCTTGTGGTCCTTTGGGGTCATGAGCATCATGTAGCTTCTGGAGTTCAGAATTCGAGCATTACAAAAATAGTCATAGGAAGTACTTAGATTGAATTTGAGCTATGATCGTTTGATTCGGCTAAATCTTAGCATTCGATTCTACTAGTATCGACTTTGCATGTGCATAAATTTTTATATACAAACAATTTTTCAGCTTAAGACCCAACAAATTATAGATAATTGAATTCGCTTTAAAACGATGCCAATTTTCCTTAATATGATACCCAAGTGAAAAGTTATATCATTTTTTGTGTGAGGCATTAAGGGGCCGCGATAGCCCCTCACCACAATGGCTATTCAACCCAACTAGGAGTCGCATCGAGGGGGTTGCTTAACCCCACTAGGGGTTGCATAGCGGGGGTTTCTTGATCCAACTAAGGGTCGCACCGCCGGAGCTATTCCCACACAGATATAGCTTCTTAAGGGTCAATGTTCACTTTGGTCCTTTCCCCTCGACCCCAAATATCCAAACCATGAATTATAATACCCAAAATGGCATTATTTGCCCATATTCTCAAATCAACTCACGTAAAAATCCTCCCCTTCCTCCATGAACATATTTCAAACTTTTTCCTTATAATAACACAAGCGTTCAACTATTGACTTCAAGATTTCTTTAAGAATCCAAGAGTTAAAGCTTCCTAGTTCAATAAATCTTCAGGAATAGGATATCTTTCACAAGTTCATCCATCAAGTTCCAAGATTCAAGCTTTCATCCCCAAGAAATTTAAGAACGCAAATTTTAATTTCAAATTTCTTCAAGAAATCATCTATTAAGATATGTGGGGTTATGAACAAGGATATTTTTTCATCCTTGTGCCCAAAACTAGTTTTAAAGATTAAATTTACATGAATTTCAATTTAGAGTTCATACCCAACTATCATTATTTGAAGATTATGATGTTACAAGTGATTTAAATGGTGAATTGCATGTCTATTTTCACATCTTTATGCGTGTGATATGATTTTACATATTTCAAATTGAGTATTAAGCATTATAATGTGAGTTTGATTTCATTACTTTGATATTGTTGAAGTATTTTAAGAATTTTATTGAGCATGACATTTTTCCATAGATTTGCATGAGTTTTGAGAGTGGGTTTTAAAAACCTAAGTTTAAGTGTTGGTATCTCAACAAGATTATGATTTTAATCCTCTTTGATGATTGTTTACCGAGATTCAAGAAAGAATTGATCCTTTAATCCTAAGCGAAGATAAGGAATCCACATTGTTCATATAGTTTGAGATTTAAAGAAGAGAAGCATAATTGGTTTTAATTACAAACCCTTGTGTTGTTTTAAGATGGATTTCCTAAAGTTCTACGAAAAAGTATGCGAGTAGTATTTAGCACTGAGTTGGGTATGATTCTAAAGGTCTCATGTCCCAAAACTACTTGCCACCATAGATTTATGATTTGCCTATAGTGGGCTAAGATAGTGATAACTTAAGATAAGGTTCTATTCCAATGGCAAGGGTAGAATAGCTCTCCCTAATATAGGTAAGATGCTGGACTCCATGACATCTCACATAGTTTATGTCTGTTAGAAGAACCTCCCAAAGTCCCTAAATCCTAAAACAAAATGTCAGAACAGTTTGAGAAAACTAAGTGTAAAAGCTTACAAATTTACTCAGGTATTGTCTTACCTAAGACTTCAGTTATCAGATTTCAACTTTAAGCTTTAAGATTAATAAAGGTGATCCCATTTTACTTAACCTGCATGATTTAAAGAACAAAATCAGAGTACAGTCTTATTAGAACTAAATGTGATGGCTGACACGGATTTATTTTATGATTTATCACTGATGATCTATGATTTGTGAGTTTTGATAATTCAATCCAAGGTGAGTTACTCATATTTAAAATGCAGCTTTGAAAGTTTATTTGAATTATTGCATTATTGTTTTACTTAAGCATTCACCCTTACATGCTCAGTATATTCCAAAAGTACTGATCTATATGTATGTTTATGTGCTACATTGTCTCATAATGTAGGTACGAGTTATAGCGCACACATCATATTCAGACAGTTTGCAGCTTCTAGTCAGCAGGTGATGTGTCCTTTTGATTCAAGGGCTTGAGTCAGTCATAGTTTGAGTAGTATTTTATTTTTCTTTATTTAGTCATATTTATTCGGGATAGATGGGGGTCATGTCCCAGCTATCTACAGTCAATACTAATAGAGGCTTCATAGACATTCCATAGAGTTAATATATTTAATTCTAGTTTTTTCATGTAATCAGGGTTGTACTCATTTGAATATAGTTTTGTATTGATCATATTCAGAAAATATTTATCTTTCACTTATTTTATTTAGAATTATGTATTTTATTCAGTTCCTCACGAGTTATGCTAGTACAAGGGTTAGCTTTGGATCACTTCTGGTCCTAAGCACCGTGTGACACCTAGGGGTAGTTTCGGGGCATTACAAACTTGGTATCAAATCCCAGAGTTTAAGTATCCTAGCATGTCCATGAAGTTGTGTCTAGTAGAGTCGTAAAGAATGGTAAGGAGATGTCTATACTTTTATTCAGGAATCTACAGGATATTTAAGAAAAGTTTACTTTCTTTTATACTCTAGATCATGCTGTAAAGTTGTTCTTTTTGAAATTTCTATTGATTCTTGAGTTAATCCATACTTCTCCATCTTTGTTATATTCTTGTTATAACATGATTAGTAAGTTCTAATTCCTCCCAAGATGATGCTCTCACATTTACAATTATTAATTTCAGAAGTCATACAAGAGACTTGAGAGGAGCTCACTAATGTGTTACAAGTTCCATAAGTTGAAAGTTATGTTCTCATCCTTATGAGTTATTTAGTTGAGATAGAATAAGATATGGATTCAGGTTCCTTAGTAATTCTTCTATATAGGTACACTTATTAGAGGAGATTGTACGAACCTAGAGTTTTATAATTCGTAAGTAGAAGAACCTTCTTATAGTTGGAAGCATGGGTACAGAAGTGTAGTGTCAAGAAAGTTGGTGATGGCGATTGTTTGAATGTACATAGATGAACTTTTACATATGATCAAGTTAGTAGTGAGGTAATATCTCCTTGTGTGTTAGTTTAGTGTAAGGTATAGAAGGTTTGAAGTATGAAAGGAGTTATTGATGATACTTTTTATGTTAGAAAAGTATAGGATATTCATGAAGTATTTGGTGGTTGAGTATTTTTAATATAGGCTTCCCCGTGTGGCTATGAAAAGGAAGATTTGTTGATGCTTTAAGAGATATGAATGTAATTTAGGTGTAGATGAGTGAATAGTCATAATCTATAGAAGGAGGATGGGCTAACGAATTTTAATAAGTTACACCATATAATTACGATTGATTATTGTTGTTATGAGGTTCTAGTAGACTAGTATTTCTTGATGTCTTATTTTATAACTTCCAAGTGAGAATAGTATGTGAGGTTAGGTTGTTAATCATGAATAGCACTAGACACTAAGATTGAGAAGTGGATGATCATTAAGGTGTATGTAATGGTTTCTTGGTTAGTGATGCTAGTTATGTGGAGGTGAACCAACAGGCATGAAATAATTTATGTAAGAGTTTAAGTTGATTTATTTAGAATATAGTATAATTTTGTAAGTATGATATAAAGGTGTGCCTAAGGTGATTTGGGGTTGCATTATTTTCTATAGTTATTAAGTGTCGTGTGTGGTTAGTAGTACCCTTGAGTTTGTAAGTAGAAGAAGGCTAGTCATATAGTACATGGTGTTCCTAATAGCTAAGTTAAGGAGTTTTGGATAGATAGTGTTAAGTATTTTCAGTATGATTTTGATTCTTATGATTTTGGAAAAGTATAAGTGTAAAAGTGTGATCTTGGTAGGCTATGATTATGTGTTTAGTGAGGTAGATATATTTACAAATGAGGGTGTAAGTCTTTCCTAATGATTATTGAAGATAGAAAGTTAAGGATGATATATGAAAGGTTTGTTCAATAATGAAGTCAGTAAGTTCAAAAAATAGTTTATTATTGTGAGTTTAGCATTTATGTGTAGAAATTAGAATGAAGAAATTATGGGTCAGTGTCGAGGATATGGGGTAGACCCATAAGCTTAGAATATCAGCTTTGACCTTAGGGGGATATGGTAGAGTGCAAAACAAAATCAAGTTTTGAGAATTAGATTGTGATTCATGTCAATAAGAGTTGTGATGAGATAGTGATCCCTTCTTACTCTAGAGTATTCCTTGGATTTTAATCACTATCACACCAAATCTGTGTCTTGCATGATAGATCTATGCTAAATCCCAAAGCTTATATGCTGCAAGCATACTCAAGTCCATTCTTAACTTCTAGCAAGCAAGTAAAAGCTTTACTCTATGATTCAAGTTATCCCTCATGAATCTATGAACTGCAATCTTATGTTGAATAGTGTATGATAAGTATGAACTCATGTTTCAGGGTATGATTAGTTCACAGAAACTCATAATCCTAGTGAAATCCAGTTTATATCATGTATGTCCTCAATTTAGATCTCTTTAATGAATCCATACCTTAGACATTCTATTCGTCAGACCTCAGTTAAGTGTCAGAGTTTAGTATTCTTTAGTGTTTTAGGTCCTTATGTGTTAGGCCCTTAGTAACCTCTTCCTACGTTAAGATAGTGGTGCTGATAATGGATAAGCAATGGTTTAGATGACAGGGAGTTGATGATGCTCATTAAGAAAGGTTACTTATGTTTTTCTATGTAACGCTAAAGTGTGAAGTAAGATTGAGGCCAAGTCTTTGATACACCTCATGGTTAATTGAAAATTTGTGTATATGTTGTTAAGAATGGTGAAAGAAAATTTTGGTAGATAGTGGTTTAGGGAATATCTGAAGGATCTAAGAACATATTATTTTAATCTGGTATGCTTTACCTTAAACTTAATTATGTTATTATATCTTGTCTTATAATGAAGTTTTAATCCAAGTATGGGGTTTCTATGTGCTGCTTGGTGTTTAGTGGAACCGATTAATCTCCGGTGTAGACGTTGGTCAGCCTGAAAGTAGGTCCTAAGCTTAGGAGAAGCGTGTTAGACCTTGTTGGTGGTCCCGTCACTATTCAAACACTTATCAGCCTTTAGAGTAATGCCATTAAAACTTGTTAGAATTTCATAAGCCATTGATATATTTTGCATAATTAGTTTTCGTTATCTCATATCAGTTTTATTATAATATGCCTGCTTGTGTGAACATATATGTTTACTCTATTAGTCTCTAGACAGTTCCTTTAAATGATGAACAGTCATGTTAAAAACACTGTTAATCTTTCTTCTCAGGCAACTCCGATTGCCACGATTGAAAATGATCTTCAAAATTGGAGTATTCCAGAAGAATCTTTTAATACTATTTATCAAATTGGAAAATTTAGTTTTCTCAAAAAACATAACATTAAGACCTCTGAGTCTACAGTTGCCATTAATAATTCCTTAGAAATTATTCAACTGTTTAATGAGTTAGATATAAATAGATTTAAAAATCAGTTTAATTATCTGCATGTTGGTCTTGTTCAAGTAGCTATTAAGCCACTTTTCCGACAAGGTTTAGACATACCTATCTGTGCAATCCTGAGAGATGCTCGATTATTAAACTTTGACGACTCTCTCTTAGGGGTAATTCAAAGTAATCTAGCCGACGGCCCGGTTTACTTTAAATGTTACCCAAATTTCTCGGTTGATATAAATGACCCTAACATCATGGATGTTTTAACACTGAACGTTAAAACAAAGAACATGAACAGTAAGGAGAATACCCGAGAAATAGCGATCATATACCGGGTATATTATCGCCTTATGGGTACTACCCTAGCCCCTAAAGCTAGGTTCA
>JAPEIP010000060.1:402100-430931 GCA_026120095.1 Capsicum chinense
TTATTAAAGGCAACAGGACCAGCTATCATATCATGCTTTTCCAAAAGAGAAAAGACAGAAGACTATCAGCTTTTCAAAAAGCAAGGAATCTACTTTTCCAAAAGAGAAAAGACAAAAGACTATCAGCTTTTTCAAAAGCAAGGAATCTACTTTTAGAGATCGCATCTAAACCTTACACTTGTACACATAAGATGTATGAATTGTAATTTCTTTGCCTATAAATGGCAGCTTGCAAATTAAGAGAAGGCATCAGAAAATTTACCATAGAAATTCTCTTGCCCAATCTCTTTTCTTGTAAACTAAGTTTGTAATGTTTTCCTTGAAGTTTCAATAAACTTGTAAGTTGTTTTACTTGGAATAGTTACATTCTCTGAGACTTTGTATAGCATGAATAAATGCAAGGATGAGAAAACAAGCTATACAAATCTGACTGCTCGATTGGTAAACTGAGTTGCTGGCTTTACTAATTAACTCATGTTGAAACATATGCTCAAATGAGAGAAAGATATCTAACAATGCATACCATGAACATGAAATACTGGTAACGTACCCGAAACTTCGTCAGGGAAACTTTCCGGATCATAACGTGTCTAGAATTCATAAAGTCTATTCTGATGCTGACCACTCTTGGTCCCTTACTGATGTGACTCTTTACCTCTCTTTATAGAATTCTACACTTTTGTATCCTATGGCCTGGCTTGCTACACCCAAAGCATACATCACTACCTACCCTACATGCACCTAGGTGATTCTTACCACTCTTTGCAAGGTTGGTAAGTAAGACTTCTATTTTCACTACCCTGGGCCTCGGAGCCTGGTGCTCCATCATGACAGTTATTTTTAAACTTAGGTACTGGTGCACTAGCTGAGGATGGAGCTGGGACTAAAAACTTCTGACTATGCTGAGAATGGTTACCACCCTGTGACTTAGGCTGTGCAAAGCTGAAACTACCTATCCCTGCTCTCTTACTCTGTCTTTCCATCATCCTAATCTTCTTCTCTTCTATCTACTAAGCATGATTCATAAGTTTGGATAAATAGATATCACTATTTAACATGGCAGAGCTGCACCCACTTACCAAGCTACGTTCACCCCTGACACAAACTTACTCATCTTGGCTCTACCATCAGCAACCGCATGAGGATCATATCTAGCTAATTGAGTTAAACTAAGAGAATACTCTTTCACTATCATACTGCCCTACCTGAGGTTGATGAACTCTAGTACCATAGCTTCTCTAAGCTCCAGCAAGAAAAATCCATCAAGGAAAGCAGAGGTAAACTCCTCTCACTCTATAGGACCTACATTATCTAACCTTTTTGACTTCTACTATTTGTACCAAGTATGAGCCATATCCCACAACTGATATGCAGCTAACTCAACACTCTCCATAGTAGTCACCCTTATAATATTTGTCACTTTTTGAACCTGATCTAAGAATCCCTGTGGGTCCTCATCTAACTAAGACCCTATGAAAAAAGGAGGATTCATTCAGGTGAAGTCCCAAATTCTAGCTGCAAATGAATTAGCCACTGTATTGGCTGGAATTATAGCTAGTCATTCATTCTCAACAGTGATTGACTGAGCAAGAGTGATGAATACGGTCCTAAACTATGCATGAGAAACATGATTTCCAAAAGGGTCTTCGGTCTGAGGGGCTGACTGATTCCCTTTCTTTCTTTAGGAGGCATGTTTTGTAGAAGAAAGGGAGAAATAGATTAGACTGAGATTGACATGAGATTATGCTCACTGGAGTGACATAAATACTGAAAGAAGGGAAACTATTCCTAAAATATCTCATAGCCTCCTACCTATAGGTGTAGGGAAAAACACATGCATGTACAAGACTACTAGATGTGGCTTTTAGACTTCTTAGGACTCTATTGAACCTTAGGCTCTGATACCAAGTTTGTAACACCCCGATTTTTTAAACTGGAATGCTACACAGTGCTTATGACCCTAAAGGACCACAAGCTAACCCATGACTGATAATTGTACCTGTATACAACATAATATATCATAAATGATGCGGAAATATCTGATGACACATTGTCTAAAATGGTACAATAATGCCAAAACAAATCTGAAATAACTATCTGACATGCTATAGTCTGGAAAGTTTCTAAACTGTCTTAATAAGGAGTTGATGGGACATTTCCCCTAACTAACTCCAACTACTGAAATAAACTAAAAACTGAAATAGTAATGAAATAATCGTGTTCTCAAAACATGAGGACATACTTTTAAATCTGACTGCTGATACTAGAATCTACTATGAATTTGGAGCTCGTGCCTCTGAACCTATGGTGTAACATAACAGAAATCACCATAGCGCATATGCATGAACAATGCTGACAAATATGAACATGAGAATACATACATGCATAAGTAACTATAACTAAACTCATAATGATACTGAGCATTGAGTTTGATTACTCACGGCATGACTTTACTAATAATGATGTACTGAATAGATGAATGGTTATTTCTGACAGTTTGAATTTTGAAAAACTCGTTTGATTGACTGTATCTAACAGTCCTGAAATTGAATACAGATAACGTAAGCTACGAAGGATGACATAACTGGTATTACTATAATGATCGACAAGACCAATGTAACTGATACTGGGCAACTGTACCTAACATTCTAAGGTCTGATGGAACTATCTGAGTTTCTTTCTGAGCCGAGTGACTAAATCTGAGATTAGTCCTATCTTACTAAGCATAGTTCTCAACATCTTATACATGGAAGGGAAATGCATACAATATGTACATACTTGCATAGCTTCAATATCATGCTCATTCCATATCAAAACCACAACACCTAACAATATTGTGAAATTCATGTGGAATCATCGAGCATAGAATGTGGACTTATCGTTTAAGCACTATTGAATCATGGAACATGAGTTCTATCATCCTAGGTGTTTTATCAAACACCTTACATGGACCACTTTTGGCATAGGTTTATTCATGAATTCAACAACCCAATTCACCCAAAGTTCATATATTTCAACTAACATCCCTTCCTAGGTTCATACAAACCCATAAAGATTCTATCTTGACATCATTCAACACATAAACAAGATCAACAATTAAATCAAAACATAAAAAGCATGGAATATAGTTTAAAATAGGGTTCTTATACTTCATGGATGAAAGGAGTCCATGAATGAACACACGCATACCTTTGTTCTTGATTTAGTGAAGATTGACAGAGAGATTCTTGGAATTTGATGGAAGAATTTGCTTGAACTTGAATCTTCTATGAAAAACCCTAATGTGTTATTGAGAGGATTTTGAGAAAAGATTGTGTACTTTGGTGTTATTGAGGCTTAGTCCCGTGTTATTGAGTATGTATATGAAGGAAAAATAACCAAAATACCCCTAAGAGAACGAAAGTGGAATACTGAAAACTGGGCAAGCACTGGACTTGTAGGGCGGCACCTGGCTATCCCGATGGATTTGTAGGGCAATGCCTGGCTATCCAGGGGGACTATCCTGGGCGGCCCCTGCCTTAGAGCAGTGCTCTAGCTGGGGTGACGTAGGCCTATCGCCTGAAGCTACTGTTTTACAAACCCAAACACGTCTTTACACCTTCCGAAAAATTCCAAAACTTATTCGTATGTACTATGACGTTGCCCTATTGCAACGCAACTTTAAAATCTAAAAACAAAGGTCGGGCAGGTCGTCAAATAAATCCTCAAAGTTCGGAGTTCTAAAATGAAACTAAGTGTTGAATCTTGAACACTTAGCAAAATTTTCTAAGTCTTGGAGCTTGGAAAGCTTAATGAGCTGTTTAGACTTAGGATTTTATAGGGTATCATAAAAGATAATCTTGAATTTCATGTTGGGATGTAAGTGGAGGAATGCAATATGCGCTAGTGAATCCATAGTAGAATTCAGAGTTAGTCATTAAAGTGGTAAGGCACGTTATTCTTAAGGTGTGAGCTCTAAAAAGATATAAAAGATTGAATCATGTGGTTTAAACTAGTATTGTGGTGTGGCATGTTATATCTTGTGATTTGGAGTTAGGCTTGATCATGGTGAGAGGATTTAGTTTACTTTAGACATTAGTAAATAGATTTATCAATGCCCATGTGAGAATTATAAGTTGAATCAAATGAGTATGGTATTTAAGAGGAATATTATAGTTGAGGAAGTATTCGAGAAGTGCTGCTAAGCTTCAAAGTAAGAAGTTGCATTGCCTAAGGCCTAATAATTCTATCCTAGCTTATAATCTATATGTCCATATTTGATGCTATAGAGTGGTCTCAATGTTGTGATTCCTTATTCAGATGTCTTGTTCAGATCATGCCCTAGATTCTTTGCTCCCTAATTTTACAAAACTTCTTTAGAAAGAGTGTTGAAGAGATACTCCAGTTAAGTATATGTTTCCAATATAATTCAATCTGTATAGCCAGCAATTCAGTTTGGCAGTCAGGCAGACATGTTCATATGGTTTTCCATCTTTCCACCCAGTCCTAGTAGGCCATTCCAAGAAATAATCTGTTTGCATCCATGTAAATTGTGAAATTAGTTCATTCCAACCTTCATGTTTCAGATTTAGGTAGTTAGTCATGAATCAGTTCATAAGTGTTAAGTGCATAATCTCAGTTTTCAAAGTATTTCAACTCAGACAGTGCAATATCCCTAGTATGATCTTAGTTTTGTTGTCTCATAGTTCATGATTGCATAAGTCACCACATCTTAGTTCTATATATATGATTATATCGTGAATACTTTAATCAAATTATAAACTCTCAGCATAAATCATCTCCTCATAGTAAGTAAAGGCAAATCAGCTCATAAATCAGTTTCTTGATAGAGGGTTTTAATGTTTCAGCTCAGTTATATCCATTCTTAGCAAATACATCATGTCTGCAATATTCCATACTTCTAACACTTAAAAAAGTTTCTATTCATCATTTGAGGATGAATGATTCCAAGGGGGAGATAATGTAACACAATGCATTTTTGCGCTAGAATTCTGACCATCGTTCCTATATATGTAAGCTCTAATCCAAATGATTCCCATGTGGATATAAGTTTTGTGATCATTATCCTAGTGTGTGAAGTGCTCTCTAGGTGAAAAATATCCATAGGAAGCACTTAGAGTAAGTTGAGCTAGAGCCTTTGATTCGGCTAAATCTTTGCATTCAACTCTACTAGGGTCGACTTTGGACATTTATAACTTTTTATATATGTAGAATTTTTCAACTAAAGACCCACCAAATTGTAGATAAATAAAATTATCTTTCCAATGACATCAATTTCGCATTAATACTATATACGAGGGAAAAGTTAAGTCATTTTTCTCGTGAGGCAGTAAGGGGTCATGATAGCCCCGCGCCATGATGGCTATTCAACCCAACTAAGGGTCGCATCACGAGAGATGCTTAACCCAACTAGGGGTTGCACTGTAGGGGCTATTCCCCCATAGTTTTAGTTTCATAAGGGTTAAGGGGCACTTTAGTCCTTTCCCCTCAACCCCAAACGTCCAAAGAATGAATTATAACATCCAAAAGGGAATTATTTGCCCATCTTCTTCAAATCAACTCATGAAGAAATCCTACCCTCCCCCCATAAACAAATTTCAACCTTTTTCCTCTCAAGAACACAAGTGTTTAACTTTTGACTTCAAGATTTATTTAATAATCCAAGAGTTGAAGCTTCCTAGTTCAATAAATCTTCAAGAAACAACAAGAACAGGATATCTTTCACAAGTTCATCCTTCAACTTCAAAGATTCAAGATTTCATCCCCATGAAATTTAAGAATTCAAGCTTTCATAGTGGGGGGTCATGTCCCAGCTACCTACAGTCAATACTAGTAGAGGTTTCATAGACATTCGATAGAGTTAATGTATTTGATTCTAGTTTTGTTTCATTTAATGAGGGTTGTAATCAATTTAATATAGTTTTGTATTCATCATATTCAAAAAAGATTTATCTTCCACTTATTTCATTAAGATTTATGTATTTTATTCAGTTGCTCATAAGTTATTCTAGTACAAGGGTTATCTTAGGATCACTTGTGGTTCTAAGCACCATGTGACATCTAGGGGCAGTCTCGGGGCATTACATACCCATATCGGCGTGATATCCGATCTAACATATACATACTCGTACGGGCGCGGTACCCGATCCAACATATACATACCCGTACTGTCTTGTTACCCAATCTAACATATACACATAATATCAATATAAAATTTAAACCCCTCACAGAATATAATATGATGTACCAAGTTTACAAGTAAACTTAAAGTCATAAGATAATTCCATCAAGTAAATTTTCAATAATTATTTATAGACTCCTCAACAATCCAAACATCATCAATTTCAAGCATGTCTATATACCAATAAATGAGTATCTAATTTAGGAACATACACATAATTAAACTGAGTCTAAACTCAATTAAACCGTAAGCTACCTTAATCGAAGAAACCAAATGCAAGTTACCTTGAAAGGGTCTAATACCCCGTATTTCTCAAGCTTAACTTAACTCTCAATTCAGGAGTTATCCAATATAAAACTTTTGAAACCCTCAGTATTTTTCAATTTAGAGTTAGCCATTGCATAGGAAACAAAATTAGCTTTCCAATGAGATAAAATTTTCCTAAATCCGATAATCGGGTAAGAAGTTATGTCTATTTTAAGTTTCAGTCATTAAACACCGTCATTCAGACTAGTATCGCATCACAGAGTATGTCAAAATGACAATTGTTAGTTTTTAGTGATGAACTATAATACTGGCGCATCGCGCCATAACTTATTTTTACAATTGTTCATTTTTAGTGTACCAACGCGATTCCACCGCATCACGGTAAACTTTCAGATCCCAACCAAAGTGGCAATGAAATACCACTGCACCGCACCACCATGCATTTTCCCAGTTGGCAATTTCCAAAGTGCATCACATCGCGCCAGGTGCCTATTAAATGTGTGAAATTTGTGACGGAAATTAAATGTTTTGTCCAGGGTTAAAACAGTCTTTTTCCATGATTTTAACATGCCTAGATACTGGATTTAATTCATAAAAATGTTTTAAGTCACTAATCACTCAATTTATCCCCAAATTAAATGCATTCTCTCTCAAAACTACAAAACTTAGGTTCAAGAAAATAAGAGAAATCTCAAAAGATTCACCAAGAGCTTCAAGAAACTCACAAATTAATGTATGTTAGTTGTTCATCTATTGGCTCCTTTCACTCATAAAGTCCATGAATCTGTCTTCAAAATACAAGATTGTTGAATTATGAACTTCCATGCTTGAATTGAATTAAATTCATATTCATATTATTGTTGGTTTTTAGTCCATGATTAAATTATATGCTTTTATGTAATTAATTATTGTAGGTGTTGAATTACATGATCTTCCCAATAAACCCTTCAGTTTACAAGTTGATTGTTGGAACCATGTCAACCCTAAGTGCTTATGATTTAAGGATTCAGTTATGCCTCTCCATGTGTTTGATAAAATACCTATGTGAATGAAATAATTTCATTATGACATGATAGCATGTATTCCCCATTCATGTATAAGTTAATGCATTACAACTGTTTGATGAAATGTCTTTATGAATTAATTATAGGAAAGTGTACAGCGTTATGTATTTTAAGATTATGCTATGCCTTTCTTTTATGCTATCGAGTACAGGAGGTATTTAATACCCAACGGCTTAGTTGTTTATCTAGAGCTAGTATCAGTTACAGAATCTAAGTCAGTCACGATTAGTAGTACTCTAAGTCAGTTAAAAAACTCAGTAAAACTCAGTTGGTTATAGAACTCAGAAAAACTCAATAAACTCAGTATTCAGTCTAGTATAGTTCAGTATACTTAGTTTAATGTCTTTCAGTTGGGAGTAAGATTAAGCACTGAGTGAATTTAAGGATGGGGGCTCACCTTCCAGTAGAGGGTGTGATCCTTAGAAGCAATCCTTGTATTCTAGAACTACCTAACCAGCGTAAGTTGAGTCATCAAACCTGCCAGTTGAGGGTTGATGAGGTATTTTAACCTACCAAATATGGGTTCCACTATTCTCATTAGAGTATATACTAGATAAGGGTAACTCTTTAGTATCTTTACCCATGGAACGGTACTGACACCCATCCAACTGGGGTCACAAGTTAGACCCCAACTCAGTTATCTTATTTGGGGCATGTCGGTTAGATGATTACCTCTGTAATAGCCAACCTTTTCTTAAGCCTAATTTTGTCTCTTGAAGGTTAAGGAATGAATTCCTAAGTGAGTAACATTTAAACCATGTGGAGTTTCCCTAATTTCAACTTTTTATAGTGTGAAAAATTGAATTATCTTTCCAATGATATAAAATTTGCCTAAATCTAATAACCGAGCAAGAAGTTATGGTTAATTTAAATCAAAGTCGTAAAACACCGTTATTTTAGTGTTTGGCGCATCGCGGAGAGGGTCTATTTAACAATTGTCAATTTCCATTGGAACTTCACAATAGCAGCACATCACACTGAAGTTTAAGGTGCCAACCAGTGGGACAACATGATAGCACCACATCGTGGTGACCCCCAGAATCCCATTTTTCGAATTCCAGTGAGCCACCGCGATAGTGGCGCATCGCGGTGGCCCATAAAATTGGCTTTTCTAGTTTAAATTTTCCAATTTCATACAAAAGTTAAAAAGGGGCACTTTGGAATGTTTCCAAGCCTCTTAAACCATACAAACATCAGATTTGAAGTCATTCCAAGCATTATATGAGGTTTTCTTAAGATTTCTCTGAAATAAGAACCCTAAGTACCTAAAACCTCTTCAGAGAATCTCAAGAACTCACCATAGATTTACCAAGTTAAGTAAAGATTTAAGGTTCTCAAGACAAGGGCTTCAAGAACCTTCATCCAAAAGTGCGAGAAAGAGTCTCAAGCAAGTTTATTCATCCAAGTTCATAACTTGAGGTATGTGGGGTTTGAAAAAGAACATCCTTTCATTCTTGTGCCCAAAAGTTTTAGATTTTCTTAAAGATTTTCATATTTTCAAGATTGAATTATGCCTAGATTACTATATTTCAAGTCTATGAGATTATGAGTTATTTATGTCTTGAATGGCATGGTTTTCCCCCTATTTTATGTTTTGAATTGAGAACTGATGATATGATTTATACATTTCTAACATGATTTGTGAGTTGAGTGTCCCTAATATTGAATTCATGATTTACTACCCATTCTGAAAGTTGAGATTTCTTGAGTATACATTCATGCCTTAATATTCAAGAATGAATCTTTGATAGATTTTAAACTGTTCGAAGGGTTGTATTGACATTCACATGATGTTAAAGTTTTTAAATCTTATTAAAGATAGCCTTCCAAGATTTCTAGAAAAGTGTTGATTTTGATCATAGACTAAGGAAGAAATTTACATCATTTTAATTTAAGTGGAAGGAAAGCATAGTTGGCTCCCATCGAGAAATTCTGAACTGTTTAAGGTGGATTTTCTTAAAGTTTTGAGCTTAAATAAGGGAGTATTATTTAGTACCGAGTTGGGCTTGATTCCAAGGTCTCATGCCCCAGAACTATGTGCCCACGTAGGTTTCTGATTTTCCCCAAGTGGGATAGTCTAGTGATCACTAAAAGCTAAGGTTCTACTCTGATGGCAGGGAGAGAACAGCTCTCCCCAACATGGGAAAGATGTTGGACTCTATGTAAGCTCACATAGTTTATGTCGGTTAGGAAAAAAACTCCCAAGTGTCCCAAGTTTCCCTGAATCTCAAGTCTTAAAGTTCTTAAAGTATCAAGTTCTTCAGTTTTAAAGAAGTTTTACTCTCCTAAAGATAAGAGTATGAGTTTGAAAGTTGATGTTTTAAAGATTAAGAATAAAAGAGTAATAAATCACATGATTTATATTACATGCTTCTTTATTCATGAATTATGAGTCTTTTATTCAAGCTATGTGAGTTATTTTTCATTGTATGTATGTTTCCCTTAAATATATATATGATATATCTTATTTAAATTGCATATACCCCCATATGCTCAGTACATTCCCAAAGTACTGATCCACATACTCGTCTGTGTGCTATATTTTCCCATAATGTAGGTTCAGGTGCTCAGTCCTAGCAACGTCAGTGTCCCGAGTACCTTTATCTGTATCTTCACAGTGGTGAGTCCTCATTATTCGAGGATATCTTTTCAGATATTTTCATAATTTCAAATGATGATTTTATGTCTCTTCAATTGAGTATGAGTCAGTTGGGGGCCTTTCCCAATGGCTCTCTAGTTTACTTGAGTAGTAGAGGCTTGTCAAACTAGTTTACCAGATTATGAGTATGTTGAGATTTCTAGTATTATGATTGTTCAGATAGAGTATTTTCTTCATTTTTATCATGATTACGATATGACAGTACAAGTGACTTATTTTATTCACCTTTAAGTAAGCTTTATATGAAGTAGCAGGGTCAATGGGTTAGCTTGGGGTTACTTATAGCCTTAAGTACCGTGTGACATCCTGGGACCCATTTTTAGGGCGTTACAACCTCCCACAGTATTAGTGTCAGTCTTCAGAATAGAACTCAATTTAGTTCTACAGAATCAGGACTATCAGATACAGTTAATTAATAACAGTAACTCAGTTATCAGTAACTTCAGATATCAGTAACATAGTATCAGAACTCAGGACATAGCTTCAGATAAGCATCATCACAGTATTTATTTATATGCACAGTAGTGTACACTCAGTTTAACAGCAGTATCAATTATCCATGTACTCTCATCTTTAGTTACTTTATATCATACAGTCAGTTATTGTTCATGCATATGAACCCTTGCATTCAGCCTTACCTCATCTATCATACTAGTACATTCCACATACTGATGCATACTCTTTCTTTACGCTATGATGTCTCATATCATAGGTTCGGACACTCAGGTTCCTAACCATGCATATATAAACTCAGATTCAGCCAGAAGAAGTAGATTAGCAGTGAGTCCTCATCACTTGAGGATATTCTTTAATTTCATTATTTTAGTAGAATCAGTATTTCAATAGATGTAGTTAGTTAGGGGATTGCCCATCAACTCCACTTTCAAACAGTTTCAGTTAGAGGCTTTTCAGACTAGTTTTTTGTTAGTATTTAGTTTTATATATTGTTATTTCAGATGATATAATTTATTAATATTTTAGATGTTTTGAAACTTATGGCATTCAGCCTATTAGTCTAAATTTATTACAGTATCATATTTTAGTGCTCACAGCAGATATTAGTCATGCGTTAGCTTATAGTCCTTCAGAGTCCTACGCTCTGTCTAGCATCTAGGGTTGTAATGCCTTGAGTCTGTACCTCAGACACTACACGGTTCTCATAATCTCGAAAGACCACAAGTTAACCCATGACTGGTACATGTTGTATTAACTGAATGATAATACTGTAATATGCAGAAATTAGGCAGAAAACATGCTATAAGGTTCAATACTGTAGTAAAATTGAATATGGTATAGTGATATCAAAACTAAAATATCTGTCTGAAAATACTTCTAGTCTGAACCTCTAAACTATCTAAATTGTGGAGCTGATGGGACAAGCCCCTAACTAATTCCACCTACTGAAAGTGAACTTATAACTAAAATACTAAAAGAAAATAATTATGTCCTTAAACTATGAGGACTCACCGCTAACTCTGACTACTGAAAGTCTAAACTTCTAAGGGTTCTTGGGAGCTCATGCATTTGAACCTATGATATAAGACATTATAGGACAAAAGAAAGGCATGCGTCAGTACTTTGAATATACTAGTATGCTCAGTGAGGTAGGCTGAAATGCATGAGTTAATATGCATGATCAATGCTAACTGAATTATTATGAATATGACTGAATGAGAGTATATGCATGAATAGGTATACTATAACTGAAATCATGAAAACATAGGATACTGAATCTGAATACTTATTAACTGATATCTGAGTATACTGATACTGAATTACTAATAGTTGAATGACTGTATCTGACAGTCCTAAATCTCTGGAACTAAATTGAGTTCTATACTAAGACTGAATATGAGACGGAGACTGTTGGAAGTAATATCTAACCGATATTCCCCTTCTCTAACTGATTTGGGGTTTAACCTGTAACCCCAATTAAGGGTATCAATACTGTGCCATGGGTAAAGACAAGGTATGAGCTAGACCTCTCTGATAGGAAGCTCTTCTGTTACTACTCGCTGGTAGGAAAACTCAAATGAGATATATCAACCCTAGTCTTGTAGGGATATATCTCAACCTACGCTGGAAACGTAGTTATGGAACACAAGGATTGTTTCTAAGGACCATACCCACCACTGCTAGGTAAGCCCCTATCCTTGGGTTCACTCGTTGCTGAATCCTACTCCCAACTAAATAGACACTGAACTTATTCCTAAACTGTACTAAGCTTGACTGAACCGTACTGATTATACTATTTGACTTACCTGAACTGAGTTCACTAAGTTCCATGGACTAATGGAATACTACTGAATTCTATTATCTAACTGAGTACCACTAATATCTGAACTAAATATGATGACTGACTTATGAATACTACTGAGATTTTCCTGAGTTTTGTAACTAACTGAATCTCTAGGTAAACAGCTAAGTTTTTGGGTATTGAATACCTCCAGGACTCGATAGCATGAAAGATAAATCATAGAATAAGCTTGAAAAGCATAATTATGTGCACTTGTTCAAAACTCATTAATGAAAATATTTTATCAAACACTTGCATGATATAACTTGCACATAAGCTAACATAACATGATCTCTTTCCCTTATTAGTTCACATGAGTAATTCATCAAGCACTTGATGAGCATACATATGCACATAACACTAAACAACAAGTAGACATCATAACTCAAATCCCCACTGACAATTTCAAGTATTTTACATGGATCCTCATGATATTACATACATATCAATTAACCTCACATGAAACATATTATAAAACATGGATTATAATTCCAATTAATTATTATGAATATGAATATAATCAAACCCAATATGGAATTCATGAAATCCATAAATTTGAATTTAAAAAATAGTTTCTTGGACTCCAAGGGTGGAAGGGACCCTTGGATGAACCCTTCACATACCTTGATTACTAGTTTCGAGAAGATTGAAGTGAGTTCTTGAGACGTGAATTCTTGAACTTAATGAGGCTAGGGTTTGCTCTTGATTGAGTTTATGAGTAAAGAATAAAATTTTTGACCTATAGGCTTATTAATTTCGTGTTAAGGTTGAATAAGGGTGGGAAAAATGACCAATTTACCCTCATAAGCCGTATGAAAATAATGCTGAACAGGGACGCCCTTGCATCGCGACCCTTGCTTGGGTCAAGTAGCGATCGTATTGCGACCCAAACTCGGGTCAAGTAGCCATCGCGTGGCGACTCTTACTTGGGTTAACTGGCCATCGCGATGAGGGGCTATCGTGACCCTTCACTATTTTGGGCATCCAAACTCGCCCTTACGCTAGTCTAAAAAAATCTAAAACTCACCTGAGATGACCTACAAGTGACCATGATCATGAATCAATTTAAAAATCAACCAACTAAGGCCGGGAAGGTCAAAAATAAAATCCTCCAAATTTGGAAGGCTAAAATGATTCTAAGTCTTGATACTTAGTTAAAATTTTCTAAGTTTCGGACCCCTTAACAAGCTTAAAGGACTGAGTTAAGCTAAGAATTTTGTGGTGTTTTACAATATCTCTCCCTTGGGAATATTCGTCCTCAAATATGTCTGACTAATATGGGAGAACTGATAGACTGGAAGTACGTACTGGACATACACAACTGAAATATGATTTCATGGCTGAGACTACTATTATACTGAAACTTCATACTAAACATGCATATCTGATGCATGATTTCATAATTGATATTACTAATAAGGTAAGTTTATATATACTGAACATGCATCTCTGATGTATGAGTACATGACCGAACACGATTCATGAATACGTGATTGAATATGTAATGGTAACTGATACCAAGCTTGCAAGGAACATCTAAGAATAGAACTGAATAAGTTTTTAAGGAAAACTGTTACCTTAAATTGAGTATGAGTTTGCAGGGAAGAGGTAAGGATACTTTGTCTGCATATCTGCTTCTACTTTCCAAGTAGCTCCCTCAACGGACTGATTCCGCCAAAGAACTTTTACTAAAGGGACTTCTTTATTCCTCAGCCTGTGAATCTGATAGTCAAGGATTTCAACTGGAACCTCTTCACAAGAGAGACTATTCTGAATGTCTATGCCCTCTATAGGGACTACGGTTTTTAGTTCACCTATGCATTTCTTTAGCAATGAGACATGAAAAACTGGATGCACTGAAGCTAAATCTGAAGGTAACTCAAGCTTGTAAGCTACCTTTCTAAAATGGCAGAGAATTTGGTTAGGACCGACATATCAAGGGCTAAGCTTCCCCCTTCTTACCAACCTCTTCACTCCTTTCATAGGAGTGATTCTCAAAAATACCAAATCACCGATCCCGAACTCAAGATTATTTATAGAATATGCATCAATAGGAAGATGAGAACATAACTGAGACTGAAATATTATACAGGAACTGATTATTATAAATGGAATTCAGCTCCTGAATACATGGCTTACGACTGAGATTGGAACTTGAGGGTCAACCTAGGAGTATCCACTACTCGAAACTAGATTCATTATGTGAAGAGAAGATGGAAGGTTTTAGTAATGAAAAAATTGGTGGGGTTATAGTGCATCTCCCCCTTAGGACATTATGTCCCCTAAAAAATGCTGACTTGGCTAAGATACTAAGGAAAAATTGAGACGATGCACAAGGAACCTACAAACTAAACTGTGACTGCATATGGGGTATCTGAAACTGAGGCATGACACCCAAACTAAGAAAAACTCGAACCATAGGTTTGCTCGATTTTGGAATAGTTACTTTCATGAGACTTCAATAGTGAGACTAGATGTAAAGATGGAAAACCACACCACATGAATTTTTCCATCTGACTGCTAAACTTAATTATTGGCTTAGCGGACTAACTAATACTAAAAACTTATTCTCAATTAGAGATTCTTCTTTGAAACTCTTTTTATTGAGTTACCAGCAACTTTAGGGAGAAAGAAAAGCATGGCATTGTCTGAATAAGACATCACAACGTGGCTAGAATTTTGTAATATGTGGCAAGGCCTATGAATCATCATCTAAGATAGAGTGACTAAGACTTATGCACAAAAACTATAAATTTTTAAGCTTAGACATATCCCTTGAATGCTCTCTCAACTATACTCTCCACCTTAGTACGACACTTTACTTTGCACTACTGAAAAATATTTGCATGGGCGCTGTACACGAATGCATAAGCATAGTAACTTATCTGATTAACTAAATAACTTATAGCTAAATACTGGGTCTGCAAGACTAAACTATACTTAGTCTGAATAACTGGACTGAAACTGTAGTGTTTAATGTTTATGAGGTAAGGACTGGCTGGGTAATATAAGATAACTGAGCATGAATTCATGAAAGCTGTATTATTTGAGAATGCAAGACCAAGCATATAACATGGTTCTGAAATGTGAGGCACTAAAATACTAATAACTGAGTAACTGATAACTGTATGCTATGGTCGAGCAAACCTGAAACTGAACTGAGTTTCTAATCTGATTACTGGACTGAGACTGACACTATAACTAAGACTGTAACTGAGACTATAATTCATATGGTAGTTGGGACTAAACACACTGTTAGACATGAGTGTATAAGTCATAACCTGCATAACCTAAGTTTTGGAGTTTTCGTGTACATGGAACATGATTCATACTGCTGAGTGAATTGGAACTTCTCATACTAAAAAACTAGAAACGTACACGGTTCTATGAAAAGTACATGAATATAAGTTTTGTTCATGCAGATAAGACATAAAGTATGCATAGGTATAGTGATGACTGGAGTACTAAACTTTCAACTGAGGTAAAGACGGGTTGGGCATCATTCCCACCCATTAATTTTTAACACATACTAATAATAATACTGAAATCTGGAAGCCTGACTTCCTGAGATATCATAATCAGACAGTTCCTATATACCGATCAGGCTATGATAGACTTACCCACTGGGGCGAAGTCTGAGAAAGGTTTTGTTAATATTTCATTTTACTTTAAAGTTAACTCCCATGCAAAGTGTTTCAAAAGACATAGAAGCTGATAAGGCATAAATATGTAAATAGGAGGTCTATAACGTACCAGTGACTACATTAGGGGAACTTTCCTGATCTTTCCTAGAATGAAGTGCATAAAGCCTATTTGGGTGTTGCACACTGGCGGCACTGGAAGTGGCACCGTATTGATTCAGGTGATCGGACTGAGCTGAAGGATAACTGTGCTGACTTCGTAGACTAGCCTTAGGATAGTCTCAAACTTTGTGGCCTGACTCTCCACATCCAAAACACATATCACTGTCGGCTCTACACATACACTTATGAGTCTTACGACATTCTTCACAAAGAGGATTAGTACGAACACCTCTTGTACTACTCTGGTTTTTAAAGCCTAGCACCCTATCCTGACTGTCATTCCTGAACCTTGGTAATGGTGTACTAGCTAAAGATGGAACTGGGGATGAAAACTTCTTACTAAACCAAGAATGGTTACCACTCTCTGACCTTGGCTGGGTAAAACTAAAGCTACCCGTTCTGGCTCTCTTATTTTTTATCTCCTTATTCTTAAGTTTTTGTCCTCAATTTGTTGAGCATAGACCATAATATTTGATATGTCCATCTCCCTAATCAACATAGTATTCCTGCACTCCTTAACCACTTTACCCGATACCCCAGAAACAAACTTGCTCATTCTGGATCTATTGTCTACTACTACATAGGGAGCATACCTGGCTAACAGAGTAAACTTGAGGGAATACTCTTTCATACTCATACTGCCTTGTCGGAGATTGATGAACTCTAACACCTTGGCTTCTTTAAGCTCTAAGGGAAATAATCTATCTAAGAAGGCCATAGCAAACTCTTCCTATTCTATGGACTCTACATCTACAACCCTGTTAACCTTTCACTGCCTAAACCATGTATAGGCAATATCTTGAAGCTGATAGGTGTCTAACTCAGCACTCTCACTGGAAGTCACTCCCATGATATCTGTGACATTTTATACCTGATCAAGGAACACCTGTGGATCCTCTTCAGACTTAGAATTTGAGAATAAGGGAGGATTCATTCAGGTAAATCCCTGAATCATAGCCGTAGTAGTATTGGCCACTGGGTTGGCCGGAATAGCAGTTGGCCGTACATTTTGAGTTGTGACTGAATTGGCTAGAGTAGTAAATGCAGCCATGAATTCAACATGAGAGACGTGCTCGTCTAGGGGATCTACCGGAATGAGCTGAGGTGTTGACTAATTTTCAGTTCTTCTTTCATTAGTCGTTTTGTGAGGCATGTTATATAAGTGAAAGGAAGAAGAGAATTACACTAAGATTGTTACTAGAGCTCATGCTCACTCGCATGATATAACTACTGAAAGAAGGAAAACATTTCCTAAAATATCTTACCGCCTCTCATCCATAAGTGTGGCGCACAACCATGCATAAAACTCTACTAGATGTGGCTTTTAGACTTCCTAGGACAATATTGAACCTTAAGATCTGATACCAAATTTGTAACGCCTCGAGTCTGTACCCCAGACGCCACACGATGCCCATAATCCTGATGGACCACAAGCTAACCCATGACTGGTACCTGCTACATTAACCAAATGATAATACTTTAATATGTAGAAATTAGAAGGAAAACATGCCATAAGTTTCAACAATATAATAAAACTAAATTTTGTATAGTGATACCAAAACTGAAATATCTGTCTGAAAATACTTCTAGTCAGAAAAGCCTCTAAACTGTCTGAACTGTGGATTTGATGGGACAAGCCCCCAACTAAATCCAACTACTGAGTGTGAACTGATAATATAAATACTAATTGAAAACAATCAAGTCCTTGAACAATGAGGACTCACCACTAACTCTGACTTCTGAAAGTCTAAACTACTAAGGGTGATTGGGAGCCCACACATCTGAACATATGATATAAGACATCATAGCGCAAAAGAAAGGCATACGTCAGTACTTTGAATGTACTGGTATGCTCAGTGAGGTAGCCCAAAATGCATGGATTCATATGCATGCATTACTAACTGAATATTATGAATATGACTGAATGAGAGTGCATACATGAATATGTATACTACAACTGAAATCATGATAACAATGGATATTGAATCTGAATAATGATTAACTAATATTTTAGTATACTGATACTGAATTACTAATAACTAAATGACTGTATCTGATAGTCTTGAATCTGTGGAACTGAACTGAGTTCTATACTGAGACTGAATCTGAGACTAAGACTATGGGAAGTAATCGTCTAACCGACATTCCCTTTTTCTAACTGATTTGGGGTCCAACCTATAACCCCAGTTGGAAGGGTGTCAACACCGTGCCATGGGTAAATACAAGCTATGAGTTAGCCCTCTCTAACAGGAAGCTCTTCCATCAACCCGCGCTAGTAAGAAAACTCAAATAAGATATATCAACCCTAGTCTTATAGGGAGATATCTCAACCTATGCTAGCTACATAGTTCTGGATGCAAGAATTGCTTTTAAGGACCACACCCTCCACTGGCAGGTGAGCCTCTATCCTTGGGTTCACTAAGTGTTAAATCCTTCTCCCAACTAAATAGACACTGAACTGAATCCAACACTGTACTGAGCTTGACTGAACCATTACTGATTATACTATTTGACTGAACTAAACTGAGTTCACTGAGTTCACTGAGTTCACTGAGTTCCGTGGACTGACAGAATACTACTTAATTTTGTTATCTGACTAAGTACCACTAAGTTCTTAATTGAATATTGTAACTTAGTTATGAATACTATTGAGATTTTCCTAAGTTATGTAACTGCCTGAAGATCTAGGTAAACATCTAAGTTTTTGGGTATTGAGTACCGCCAAGAATTGATAGCATGAAAGGTAAATCATAGAAAGCTTGAAAAACGCACTTGTTCCCAACTCATTCATGGAAATATTTTATCAAAAACTTGCATGATACAACTTTCACATAATCTAACATAACATGATCTCTTTCCCTTATTAGTTCACACGAATAATTCATCAAGAACTAAGTGAGCATACATATGCACATAAAATTAAACAATAAGTAGACAACATAGCTCAAATCCCCATTGACAATTTCAAGGGTTTTACATGGATCCTTTTGATATTACAAACATATCAATTAACCTCACATGAAACGTATCACAAAACATGGATTAGAATCCCAATTAATCATTATAAACATAAATATAATCAAACCAAATATGGAATTCATAAAATCTATAAACTTGAAGTAAAAAATAGTTTCTTGGACACCAAGGGTGGAAAGGACCCTTGGATGAACACTTTTACATACCTTGATTACTACTTTTGACAAGATTGAAGTGAGTTTCTAAGACGTCAATTCTTGAACTTGATGAGGCTAGGGCTTGCTCTTGAGAGAGTTTATGAGTAAAGAATGAGGTAGGTTTAATGCAATAGGTTCATATGCATGAACAATACTAACTGACTGACTAACATAAACATGAGAATACAGACATGCATACTTAACTGTAACTGAGATCATGATAGGACTGAATATTGAGCTCTGACTACTGAGTCTACTGACATTGACATCTGAGTCACTCATGAGTGAGAAACTGATACTGTATTACTGAATATTATGTACTAATACTATGTTACTGATACATAGATAATTGTGTATGATAGTTCTGATTATGAAAAATGGGTATAGTTGACTGTATCTGATAGTCCTGAAGCTAAATGCTAATAACATAAGTTCTGATAACTGATATAACTGATAACATAAGTGACTGTATCTGACAGACCTAAACCTGATAGAACTAGCTGAGTTCCATACTGTATCTGAGTAACTGAATCTGAGATCAATCCTATCAAGTGGGTGATCACAACTATAATGATAATGATACTGATTGACCATATTTGAGATCAATCATTTCTGGTGGGTGATCCCAGGGTCTATTTATAATGATAAGGATTGACTGTATCTGACATTTCTAAATCTATACTACTGAGCTGAATTGACTGTATCTAACAGTTCGAATTCTGTAACTGAAACTATGGTATGTATTCATCTAACCAACATGCCCTATACTAAGATAATTGGAGTCCAACATGTAAAACCAGTTGGAAGGGTGTCAGTACCATTCCACTGGTAAAGACAACTACCGTGGGGTCAGTCCTAATCTAGCAGATGACCCCTGGGATTAGTCCTATACATTTAAATGTGCTAACGGGTGATCCCTGACTATGTCAGTCCTATCTAATGGGTGACAATTTCATTCCTACACTATGTACATAGTTTTAGAACTTAGGGATTTCTTCTAGAGAACTCAGTCCTATCTAGCGGGTGAGTCCCCATCCCTAGGGTCACTCAATGTTGAATCCTACTCTCATTTGAAAGACACCGAATTGATTAACTAAACTGAAGAGATTATCTGAACTGAGCTAATACTAATGGTATTTTTTAGTGGAGCTAAACTTAGTTTACTGAGTTCCATTGACTGACAGAATGTACTGAGTTTTAAGGACTGACTGAGAGTACTGAAGTTACTGAGATTATTAGGAATACTGCGGTTATAGAGATTATCGTGAAAACCTGACATGGCTCAAGGAACAAAGCTAAATTGTCGGGTACAAGTACCCCCAGGACTTGATGGAAAGAAACTGACATATCATGGCTTACTTGAACACATGACTAACAACACAATTTATAATTTATATATTGAAACACTTCATCAAATATGTGATATGCATAAACTTGTACATAAATGGGGATTTTATAATATCATGCTAGTTGGGAACTTTTCCTTCATATAGGCACATAATCAAACACATGGTAGGCATAATATATGTAGACAACATTATACAACAATCAAACATCATGATTCATATATAATTTCATCATCCAAGGGTCTTAATCCTAGGTTTACATGAATCTGCATCTTTACTAGTCAATTCCACATGAAATTTATCACTAAACATGGATTAAAACTCAATTGGTCATTATCAACATGAGCAACACAAATCCAACATAGAATTCATACAAAAATCCATACACTTGAATTTGAAAAGAGATTATTGGACTACATGGACGAAAAGAGTCTATGAATGAACACTATGCATACCTAAGATGTGATTTCTTGAGGATTGACAGTGAAACCTTCTTGAATTTGAATCCCTAATAGAAACCCTAGCTTGTTCTTGAGAGAAACTTGAGAGAAACTAGTATATTTTTGGTGAAGAATGAATAAATTACGTATTATTAGGTATATATAGGGATTGGAAATTGACCCTTTTAACCTTGGACGTGTCTTTAATTTTTGAGAAAATTTTCAATTTTCATCCTTGGCGCGACGCTCCACTATCGCACCAAGTCAGTAAAAAGTGGAAAATGAGAAATGAAACGATGGCACAACGTGGAGCTATTGTGTTTCCACCTTGTATGCAACCTGGAAGTTTTGCATGATGCACCACTATTGCGGGACAACACTGGAAATTGATAATTTCCATTGATCTATCTCTGCGATGCGCCGAAGGCTCAGGTGATACACTATCTCACTAAAAAAGCTCTAACTCTTTACCTGGGTGTCGAATTAGGGAGAATTTTGTATCAATTGAAAGCTTATTCAATTCCCCACATGATAAAAATTTAAAATATTGAAAATACTACGTTTAAAAAAGTGGATTAATCTTTCAAAGAAAGCTTCTAACATTCTTGGGAAACTTTTCAAGCTAGGAAAAGTACGGGGTATTATAGCAGGGTTTGCGATGCAAGGGCGGCCCTATTCAGCATTTTATTCACACGGGTTGTGAGGTGTAAATTTGTTATTTTTCGCACCTTACTCAACCTTAACACAAAATTAATCAACCTATAGGGAAAAATCTCATTCTTTCTCTCAAACTCTCTCAAGAACAAGCATTAGGGTTTTCAATTCAAGATTCAAATTTCAAGAATTAGCCATTAATCTTCTTAAAAATAAGCATAAAGGTATGTGAAGTGTTCATCCAAGGGCCCTTTCACCCTTGACGTTCAAGAAACCCTCTTAAAAATCTTAAATCATGATTTCCATGTTGTGATTTCCTATATGATGTCTTTAATGAATTTCATGAATTTATGTTACCGTGTGGGTTGAAATCTTTGAAATTGAAGTGATTAATGTAGCCATGATGTATTGAATTATTATTAAAGACCAAGAATAATGTGATGCCTCCCATGTGTGAATTAATTGTGCAACTCGATCCATTTTTGATCTTAATTATGAACTCATCAATGATCTACATGTCTAAAGGACTCCTATGTTAAAGCTATGCCTTTAAGGTGTTTGTTTGAAATACCTATGTGAGTTGTTAGTGTACTTATGACATGATAGCATGCATCCCTATACATGTACAAGTTCAAAATTTACAAGTGTTTAATGAAATGCCTTAGAAAGTGAATTATGAACATGTGGCCATTGTTGTCCCTTTAAGATTTATGTTGTGCTTTACTCTTTACACTATCGAGTCCTAGGGGGTATTTAATACCTGACAATTTGGTTGTATACCTAGATCCAGTGTCAGTTATAGAATAGTCTCAGTTATGTCACGATCAATGGTAATTTTAGTCAGTTCTAGAATCCAAGAAAACTTAGTAAAATCAGTACTAATCTAGTCCAGTTCAGTAACAGTTAGTCAAGCCTTGTTTGAACTAGGAAATCAATTTAGTGTTTATTTAGATGGGAGTAGGATTATGCATAGAGTGACCCAATGATGGGGACTCACCTGCAGTAAATGGGTGTTACTCTTAAAAGTAATCCCTGTATTCCAGAACTTTGTAGCGAGCATAGGTAGAGACATCAAACCTGCTCATTAGAGTACCTGCAAGATAAGGGTATCTCTTAAGTTTTATTTACACAAGGCATGATACTAGCACCCTTCCAACTGGGGTTACAAGTTGGACCCCAAAGTCTATTTAGAAAAGGGGTATGTCGGTTAGATAATTACCTCCCACAGTCTCAGTTTTACATTCAGTCTCAAATTTAAACTTAGTATAGTTCTACGAACTTTTGAATTGTCAGATACGATTATCCAGATAATTAGTAATATAGTATCAATACACTCAGATATCAGTAAATTAGTATTCAGACTCAGTATTCGATATCATCACAATTTTAGTTACAGTCTATGTATTTATGTTTGCACTCTCATTCAATCATATTCATGTTATTTAGTTAGTATTATTCATGCATCATGAAACCATGAATTTCAACCTACCTCACTAAGAATACCAGTACATTCAAAGTACTGATGCATGTTTTTTGTGCTAAGATGTCTCATATCATAGGTTCTGACACACGGACCCTAGAGTATCCTTAGTAGTACAGCTTCTCATCGGACAATGTAGTGGTGAGTTCTCAAATTTTTGGGATATAATTATTTTTGGCATTTCAGTTATTTGAGCAGTCAATCGGAGTTAGTTGGGAACTTGTCCCATTAACTCCATATTTTAGACAGTTTAGAGGCTTATCCGACTAGAGTGTTTTCAGAAAGTTGTTTTCCAATATTCAGTTTTCCATATACAATATTATTTTTAGATTGAAAGTTATGGAAATTTCCACATTTACTTCCTTATTTTGTTATTACAGCGTATTTATTATTTAGTGGTCACAGCAGGTACTAGTCATGGGTTAGCTAGTGGTCCTTTGGGACTATTAACGTTGTGTAGCATTCGGGGTATAGACTTGGGGTATTATAAAACTTGGTATCAGAGCCTAAGGTTCAACGGAGTCCTAGGAAGTCTAAAAGTTGCATCTAGTAGAGTCTTCTGCATAGGTGTGTAGTGCGCCTCACTTATGGATAGGAGGTTACAAGATATTTTAGGAATAGTTTCCCTTTTTTTAGTATTCATATCGTGCAAGTGATAATGAGCTCTAGTTAAAATCTCACTCTAATCCTTTCTCTTATATTTATAGATAATGCCTCCCAAAATAACTAAGGAAAGAGGAATAGGAGACCAGCCAGAATGTTAACCCCCGTCCAGCCAGATTGTTTGAACGAATATGTCTCCCATGCTGAGTTCAAAACAACTTTCACCACCCTAGCTCATGTTGTAGCAGCCCAGAATAAGCGCCCAACTATTATTCTAGCCAATCCAGTGGCCAACACAGTAGCTGCCAGGATTTGAGATTTGACCAGAATGAATTTCCATCTTTCACTAGGTCTAAGTCAGATAAGGACTCTCAGGAATTTATTTATCAAGTACAGAAAGCTACTAATTTTATGGGGGTAACGGTTATAGGATGTGGCTCACTCATGGTTCAATCAATGGAAAGTAGAAAGGGTCGCAGACACAGGGCCCATAGAATGTAAGGAGTTTGCCACTTCTTTTCTAGATAGGTTCTTTCCATAGGAGTTGAGGAAAGCAAATGTTCTAGAATTTATCAATCTAAATCAGGGGAGCATGCCCATGAAAGAATATTACCTAAAGTTTACTCAATTAGCTAGATATGCTCCTCACGTGGTAGAAGATAATAGGTCTAAGATAAGCAAGTTTATGTCTGGGGTAAATGATATTGTGGTTAAGGAGTGTAGAATCGTGATGGTAATTAGTGAGATGGACTTGCCTAGACTGATGGTCCATGCTCAAAAGATTAAAGAGCAGAATAATAAGGAGAGAAAGAAGCAGAACAAGAGGGCTAAAACAGGAGGTTTCAACTTTGCTCAGCCTAAGTCAAAGGGTGGTAATCATTCTCAGTTCCTCCTAAGATCTTCAGTTCTATCCCCATCCTGAGCTAGTGCTCCAGTGCCAAAATTCAGAGATAGCAACAGAGATAGGTCATCAGGTCCTAAACCCCTAGGTAGTGTTAGCAATGCCTGAAAGAATCCTTTCTTCCAATAGTGTGGCAGAAACCATCAGGGTGTCTACAGAGAAGGAAGTGATGTATGTTTTAGATGTGGAAATCTAGGTGACAGAGTAAAAGATTGTACCCAGTCAAGTTCCCAGGGTTAGCGTAACCATCTTTCAGCTCAGTTCGGTCACCTGAATCAGCAAGGTGCCTCATCCAGTGCCAACAGTGGGCCACGTCCAAACAGACTCTATGCTCTTCGGTCCCGACAGGATTAGGAAAATTCTCCTGAAATGGTCACTGGTATATTACAAGTTTATCATTTGTATTTTTATTCTTTTCTAGATCCAGGAGCTTATTTATCTTTTCATACTCCATATATGGTAATTAATTTCGAAGTCTGTCTTAAAATCCTAGCAGAGCCTTTCTCATTCTCTAACCCAGTGGGTAAATCCATCATAGCCCGGTGGGTATACAAGAACCGTCCAATTATGATATCCCAAAAAATCACGTCATCAGACCTAGTCGAATTAGAGATGACTTATTTTGATATCATTCTCTGCATGGATTGGATTCATTCCTGCTATGCCTCAATCGACTGCAGAAATAAAATTGTCCAGTTTCAGTTTCTGAATGAGCTCGTCCTAAAGTGGAGGGTTAGTACCTTAGCACTTAGGGGTCATCTCGTTTTTTACTTTCAAGCTAGAAAAATAATATCTAAGGGGTGCGTCTACTATCTTGTCTGAGTCCAGAACTCCAGATCAAAAACCCCAAATCTTGAATCAGTGTCAGTAACTTGCGAACTCCCAAAGGTATTTCCCAAAGATCTTCTCGGAGTCCCTCCTGAAAGGGAAATTAATTTCAGAATTGATCTTCTTCCAGATACTCAGCCCATCTCTATTCTGCCATACAGAATGGCTCCAGTAGAACTCAGAGAATTAATGGAGCATTTAAAGGACCTCTTAGATAATGAATTCATCAAACCCAGCTTGTCCCCATGGGGCACACCAGTTCTATTTGTATAAAAGAATGATGGTTCTCTCGAAAAATATATTGACTACCCTTAGTTAAATAAATTCACTATCAAGAACAATTATCCACTTCCCAGAATTGATGACTTGTTTGATAAACTTTAGGGTTCTAGTTACTTCTCTAAGATAGATCAAGATATCATCAGCTCAGAGTCAGGAAATATGACATCCGGAAAACAACCTTTGGAACTCGGTATGGTCACTTTGAATTCTTAGTCATATCCTTTGGTCTTACCAATTCCCCAACAGCTTTCATGGACTGCATAAACCGTGTGTTCAAGAAGTTCTTGGACAAGTTTGTCATAGTCTTCATAGATAATATCTTTGTTTATTCCCGCAGTGAACAGGATCATGTAGACCATCTCAGAAAAGTATTGTAGACTCTAAGAAACCATCAGTTATTCACCAAATTCAGTAAGTGTGAATTTTTGCAAAGTTCAGTTCTTTCCTCAACCATATTATTTCGAGTGATGGCATTAGAGTTAATCCCTAAAAGATTGAAGTAGTGGGGAACTGACCTAGACCCATCTCTCCATCAGATATTAGGAGTTTCTTAGGTTTGGTTGGATATTGTCGATGGTTTGGTAAGGAATTTTCATCTATTTCATCCCCTATGTCCATATTGACTCAGAAAAAGGTCAAATTCTAGTGTTCAGATTCTTTTGAGAAGAGTTTTCCAGAGTTGAAAAGTCGACTCACTATAGCTCTAGTGTTAACCCTACCAGATGGTTCTAATGGCTATGTTATGGAATGTGATACATCCAGAGTAGATTTGGGTTGTGTCTTCAAGTAGAGAGGTAAGGTCATAGCCTTTGCCTCCAGATATCTTAAACCCTATGAGAATAACTATCCTACTCACGATCTTGAGTTAGTAGCAGTAGGTTTTGCCTTAAAGATTTGGAGGCATTACTTGTATGGGGTACATGTTGATATGTTTATAGAACATAAGATCCTACAGTATGTATTCTCCCAGAAAGATCTTAACCTCCGTCAGGGAAGGTGGTTAGAGTTATTGAAAGATTACGACATGAGTGTGCTATACCATCCGAGCAAGGCCAATATAGTGGCTGAAGCTCTCAGTTGGCATTCTATGGGTAGTGTTGCTCACGTTGAGGACAGTAAGAAGAAGTTAGGTCAGGAATTCCATCAGCTTGCTTGACTAGGTGTCTACTTAGTTGACTCAGCAGAAGGTAGTATGTAGGTTCAGAATAGTTTAGAATCAACTCTAGTTTCTGAAGTAAAGGAAAAGCAGTTTTGAGATCCCAGTTTAGTTAAGTTGAAAGAGTCAATCAATGATTATAAGGTATAGGTTTTCTCCCAAGGGGCAGGTGGTGTATTACATTGTTAGGGTCATCTATGTGGGCTGAGTGTAGATGACTTAAGGAAGCGAATTGTTGTAGAGGCACATGGTGTGAGTTACTCTATTCATCCAGGGGCCACAAAGATGTACCATAATTTGTAGGAAATCTATTGATGGAATGAGATGAAGAAGGACATTGTAGTGTTTTTATCTAGGTTCTCTATATGTCATCAGGTTAACATTGAGCATCAGAAACCTAGTGGGACCATGCAGGAGTTCAGCATTCTTAATTGGAAGTCGTAATAAGTGAATATGAACTTTGTTATTGGTTTACCTCGTACTCTTTGTCAGCATGATTCAGTTTAGGTCATTGCAGACAAGATGACTAAATCAAGTCACTTCCTACCAATCCATACCTCTCCCTTAGTTGAGGATTATGCCAAGCCCTATATTACAGTGTTAGTTAGATTGCACGGTGTTCTGCTATCCATTGTCTCAGATAAAGGTATGTAGTTCACCTCTCATTTTTTGAAGGCATTCCAAAAGGGTGTTGGTACCCGAGTTCACCTCAGTATAGCCTTTCATCCTCAGAAAGATGGTCAGGCAGAAAAGACCATCCAAACTTTCGAAGATATACTGTGAGCATGTGCGATTGATTTTAAAGGTTGTTGGGATCATAACTTGCCTTTGACTGAGTTCACATATAACAACATCTATTATTCCAGTATTCAGATGGCTCCATTTGAGGTGATTTATGGTAGGAGATGTAGATCTCCCATTGGTTGGTTTGAAGTAGGTGAGGCCGTAGTGGTAGGGCCTGACTTGGTATTTGATACTTTGGAAAAAGTTCAGTTGATTAGAGAATGGCTTAAGACAGCTCAGAGCCAACAGAAATCATACACAGATGTGCACAAAAAGGATCTCAAGTTCGAGATTGGTGACTATGTGCATTTGAAAATCTCTCCCATGAAAGGGTGAAGAGGTTAGGAAAGAAGGGGAAACTCAGTCCCCGATATATTGGTCCTTACCTAATTCTTAGCCATTTCAGGAAGGTAGCTTACGAGCTTGAGTTGCCTTCAGATCTAGCTTCAGTCCATACATTTTTTCATTTCTCCTTGCTAAAGAAATGCATAGGTGACCCAGTAGTCGTAGTCCTGATAGAGGGCATAGACGTTCAGAATAGTCTCTCTAATGAAGAGGTTCTAGTCGAAATCCTTGACTATCAGATTCATAGATTTAGGAACAATGAAGTCCCTCTAGTCAAAGTTCTTAGGCAGAATTAAGCTATTGAGGGAGCCACATGGGAAGAAGAAGAAGAAGAAGATATGCAAACCAAGTACCCTCACCTATTCTATGCCAACTCAAACTTAGCTCAAGGTAATAGTTTTCCTTAAAACTTACTGAAAATTCCCTTACAAAACTTGGTATCAGTTGCCGTTGCATATTCAGTCATGCATTCATGAATTGTTTTCAGTCATGTATTCATTGCATTCAGATATGCATATTTAGTATACAAACATAGTTTTCAGTATATTCAGTCATGTTTTCGTTATATTT